>JAMKCH010009039.1:0-40154 GCA_023653785.1 Ophioderma brevispina
AAATATTGTCAGCTTTTCTCGATAAAGTAGCATCATCTTAACATAAGTACCATTTTTGGCCAATTTTACACATAAGGTCCTAAGCAGGCGGCAACCCCCCCCCCCCCCCCCACCCACCTTCCGACTTTGACGGAACCCCCTGGTGAGGTACATCCATTTTTTCGCTAAAATGACCGCAAAGGATGACTTACAATTAAAAATAAAAGCCCTAGAATATTCTACCGATTCAGACCTTTTCAACATGAGTGGGAGGGGGGGCAGAAGGGGCTCAGATGCATTTTCTGACGGGGAACTTTGGGGCCTTTTTCCATAGACACGGTAATACGGTCAGTTTTTTGGAGGCTGACGGGGAGGGGCAATTGGGGGGGCAAGGGTTCTGAGCTAGGGGAGCACTCGCCCCTTCTCCACTGCTTCCTGTTTATACCACGATCCACCCGTTCCCTGGACATCACTGTACTAAATGCAACGGGTAAACAGGAGTAGGATCAACAAGAACAAGTTGTAATTAATACCCGTCTAGAAAAGAATCTTTTTGGAAAAGAAAATGTTTAGTAAGTTTGGTGGGAGGGGTAAGAAGGTAAGGAAGTTAGCGGTTGGTACTATAACCACTCGTTTTCACACAACTATGAAGAAATTGAAGAAGTCAGCTTTTCATAGCTAGGGGGTCAAATTGTGACGTTCCAAAGGGCTTCAAACAAGATATTACCGCTTCTATTCCATCGACCAATCCACAACAAACAGCAAAATAGATCACATTTTTGTGTGAACCGTCTAATCTGAGACGATATTGCACGAATTAGTTAAAGAGGGGGGGGGGTGGGCGACATTCAGTCGGCCCTACTCATAGCAATACGGTCATAGCGAGTATAGCATGCCCATGCACGCCATGGCCATGGCTACAGCAAACACAAAAAGCCCCCAGACAAACAGCGAACGCTCTGTCTCTCCGTGCTGGTTTCCGGATTTTGTAATCCCCAGCCATTTGTATGCGAAAATTTTATTTTCACCTCACATCCAATTTTTTTTTCACACACGCACAAACACCAATGACTCCAAAAAAAAAATCCATATGGGAAAAAAAAAAATCCCAAAAAAAAAAAAATTCTAAAAAAAACATTCTAAAAAATCTTTTAAAAAAAATAAAAAAAACTTAACTTCGAAAAAAAATTTTAAGAACAATTTAAAAAAAAAAAAAACAAAAATTAAATTCTAAAAAAAAATTTAAGAAAAATATCAAAAAAAAAATTAAATTCTAAAAAAAAATTTTCAAAAAATTTTTTAAAAAATCTTAAAAAAAAATTTTAAAAAATCTAAAAAGTTTTTTTTAAATTAAAAAAAAAAGTTTAAAAAAATCGAACATTTTATTTTAATTTTCATTTTTATTTTTTTTTTTTTTCATTTTTTATTTATTTTTTTTTGTTGGCGTCCGATGGTACCCCGTCCTAAGTAGAGATTCTGGCCGATTATACGGAATCCCACTACCATAACAAACAATTCTGTTACATTAACTGTGATGCTGGATTTTTATTCTGCAAACACCACAAAGTGATATAATACATCGTATAGAGGTCTTCCACTTCGGATAGCGCCATCTTGCGGGAATGGCAAAGCCCATTACAAATTTCTGGAGACTTCTCAATCTAAAGAACGAACATGCATGTTGGACTTGGAGGTCGTGTAATACATTGTCTGAATGAGAAGACTACGGGAAACTAAACACCTGTTGTTATAGTTAAGCATGGAGTGAAGTGAAAGACCTTCTTCAGTTATCCACACTTCCCATTAATTTCAAAACCTGCGATTTTAAATATTTTAAAATTGACGTCCTTTGACGCCTAGATGACATTTGACTCAGACTCCTGCGTTCAACCCACATCACTGGCAACTAAATATTTAATGCATTCGGTTGTTTGCATAGGTCGACTTCTTAATTACTTTTCCCGCTCCCCCTTATGGAGAAGAAAAACCTGCTCATATGGCTGTTTTACGACGAGTTTTGCGAACCCGCTTTATACTTCTGACATCAATCGCAAGTTTGAAATCTTATATTTGGTTAAGCAGTTTTAAAATAAGCGGTTTTGTGGGGCATTTTTTAAAATTATACTTCAGAAAAGATAGTCGGGTATAAACGAGAATCCATTTCTAGAAGTTTGGGGAAGACGGTTGAAGATGGTTTTCTATAGTTTGAAGGGGTGATGAATCAGAATTTTTGGGGTCCAACCTCGGGAAATGTGGGGAACTTGTACATAAGGGGTAAAATTAGTAGAGGGGGTAATTTGAAATCAAGTAATTGCGTTTAAATGTACATCAGTGCTATTTGTCTCATTGTAAGGATTAAAAAAGTATAGTTTGTCTAGGTTCGGACCTTTAGGTAAAGGTCCACCTTTTAAGGTTCAAGGTCATCCTGGGGCGAAAATTATCCAGTGTTCCGATTTTGTTGAAAACCGATGGACAAATTGTTCGTCTTGCTTATTTTACAATGTTTGCATTTGGTTTTCGTACTTAGTGGGCAAAATGTAACAAGGGTTACATGGTCTATGGGTCACCAAAGAATGACCTTGAACCTTATCAAGGCTGTAACCGTGTAACTGAATGTCGGAACCTATACAATTATATGATTATATATTAATCCTTATATGAGCAATTACATTGGTGGTAATTAAACACAATGACTTGATTATATTACCCCTATTACTCTTTTACCGATTTTACAATGTTTCCCCACATTTCCAAGGCTTGTTGCTTTTGGTGGGATTTGGGTCGTCTCTAAAATTCTGATCTTGCAGCACCATTCAAAACTGAGCACCCCGAAACGTACTTCTTTCTTGTCATCACCGTAACGCCCCTGTTGTCGCCCCGCAAAAAACTTCTAGAATGGGATTCGCGATGTATAACACACACGTACTAGTGCTCATACCTTCCAACCCTCACAGCCAAGAATCATCTCCCTCGATTTACTGTATCGTTTGACTACCACACCTCCTTTTTGTACGAGGACACCACGGGATCTCGCCCGTTTTATCCATCACAGCCAGTAGCATCTCCGTGAGTCTAACTAAATGTCTAAGGTGTATGAACACATACTCTCTCACCGGTAAGTACTCTTTACACGATAGCCCCCACCCTAGAGTAGGACCTTCATACCTTGATTATTCAAGATCAGATTTTTGGGGGGTGTATTGGATCTGATTTGATATTCTATAAACTTACAAAGTTTTTATTATACTACTATAGCATTAATCTTTAAAGTAATTTATTTTTATATCACATGTATGATTTCACCCACCATACCGATTGACCGATTTTCAATCAGCTATAAAATTTTACTATGCCTTATTATTACAGTTATTAAATAAAGTATAGGAATTACCAAGGACTCTAAAATTAACGGTGTTTAGATATATCATGGACCAAATTAAATCTAGTGTTATTTATTGTGTGGCATTTGATTGGGTTTAGGAATTCAAACATTACAGAGATGTGGTGTTTAGGGACGTTTGACTAATTAATGTTAATAATATTTTAAAATATTTCATCAACCAGTACAATTTGTGGGATGAGGCTATGGATTATGAAATACCCTTTAACACTTCAACGACCCCCCCCCCCACCCAGTTAGTCAATATTTTGTCCGTGACTTGTTTACCGCAATGTGGTGTGAGTGTGGGAGAGGGGAGAATTCTTTTGCTTTTTTGGTCATCTAATATCCCCAGCTTCTCTGATTTGTTATGGTGAGGATCAGCATCACTACACGTCGCTTGCAGTCGTTTTAGTTAATATCCTGGACGAATGTTTATTCCCCTCTTTTGACTTTTTTTTTCTTTCTACCCCTTATTTTATTACGCTTGGAGAGTAGATAGGCATCTTGGCGTTGAGAATAGATTTTTAGTCGTCCCGAAAGGTGGTGGGACATCAGCACTTGCCAGTTCGCTTGATAGGAGGTTTGTCGGAGGGGCTGCTACGTGTCAGAGAGCAAAGGAGAGGTGGGGCCCATGTAAACGAAGGAATTTTGTACAAGAATAATTAGATTATTAATCGGGGATCCCCGATTATAATTAAACGGCTGATGGAAACGGCCTTACAATGGGAATAGCCGCGGAAATAGCGCCATGTTAGTGTCTACGCTCATCCATTCGTTGTTTTAATAGTTCGGGCAGTCAAGTTAGAGGTATTTTTCTCGAGGTGGCACTATTTCATCATGGACGGACATTACGTAGCATTTCCAGCTATGGCGTAAGTCCAATCTGGGTCCCATTCTAATACAAAATCGCTTTTTTGTGAAAATAGCATTTGTTAGCATTCTCGATCGCATGTATAGTTTCATAGACAATTACCAATGTAACTGCATGAAAAAGTACCAAATTTTGAAAATGGGGGCCCTCTTCAAAAAATGTGCCAATATTGCTTAAACACCAGTTGTCCAGAATTCTAAAAACGTTTTTAGAGTGTATTATATGAGTGTTTTAAAAAAAGTTGAGTATCTCGTCCCAGATATATTAAGTTACAATATTAAATATACATAGCTCTACAATTTACCTTTGTGTCCTTTATTTGATAAAAATGTGTTGGAAAACTACACTTAAGTCAATAAAATATAGTACAAATCGAAAAATGTTACCAATAGTTCATATTTGATAAGTATTTTTTCACTAAAATTGGTGGATATCATGAGCAAACAGTAAACATCAGGTGTAGAAGTAATTATTGTCCGGCGTTCTCATAGTCCGGGAAACAATGGTGAACAATAGGGCAATCGATTCAGTTGACTCTTCACATAACATTAGTTTCACGCTTTAATCCGTTATCGTCTATGGAGCCCCGGACTGTGGCTCCCGCCGGACTATATCTGCTTTCACACCGGCACCATTTCACTGATAAATATGACAGAGTATATACTTTTCCAGTAAGCCTCATATTTGCATAGGAAATTAAATTGCAAATCCACACTGCAAAAACTGTGTTTAGAGATTAAACATGTCTAAACATATTTCTACCTTCACTTTGTAAACATGTTTAAATGCTAAACATACTTAATGTGTGAATGGCTATAGTGTTTAGCAATTAAACATTGATTTTTAGCAATTTGACATGCATGTTTAGCTTTTAAACATGTTTACAAAATGAAGGCAAGAACAGTGTTCAACTGCTAAACACACTTTTTAGAGTGTATTATATGCATTTTTTTACTATTTTCAGCAGTTCAGCAATAACAAATAACGGTTTCTACTCGGGGAGTTTCCGTAACCTGACCCATCTGACGCACTTTTTTCTGACATACTTATGAATTCGGAAACCCTTCACAGAATAACGTACATATTTATTCCATTAAGGTTTCCGAATTCATAGGTGTGTCAGATGGGTCAGGTTACGGAAACTCCCCTCTACTAACTTGTGACGTCCCATACGTCAAAATACTAATAGTGTGCAACTGATTCATGATAGTAACGTTCGTTGACTGCATGCAAAAAGACAACTCTCTGTGAGCGATGTTGTTTTGGGTCCTTTCAAATATAAAAACTAAGCGGTCACAGATTATTCCACCCGCTAAACTTTCAATCAATATAGGACGATCATCAACGTTAGTGAATTAGTGAATTGTAGAAAACACAAAACCAAAATGGGTTGATGCGAGTCAGCCCCCCCCCCCCATTCCAAAAATGTGGAAAAATGTCCATTTTTTGTTGATTTTTTTGATAAAAAAAAAGTCCAAACTTTGAGATATTTTGACAAAGAAAGTCCATTTTCTGGTGATGAGATGTTCAAAACGTCCAAAAGGGACCATTTTAGGGGGTTAGGTCCACTTTCTAAAAAAGTACCCATTTTTTACTCTGTCCACGGAATCACTGTTGTGTAGTATGCCAAAGAGACTTTGGGTGAGTCTACACAAGTACGCCTTGACATTCTTTTCTTTGATACCTTTGTGTATAAACCTTCAAATATCAAGAAAAATGTCAAAATATTACATTATTCTGAAACCAATGGAGTAAAAATAAAGTAATCTGATATGTAGCATGATATAACCTCCGAGACACCAATCATAATAGACCTTCTATCTGTACAAACCTTTAATCTTTTCTTACCCTGTCTCTGATTGGATAAATGCATCACATAATTCAAAGTATAACCAATAAAATCAACTGGTAGATCATAAAATGGCTTGGGCCAAGAGAAGGTATCTGATGGCATAAACTTCCGATATATCTTTTTGCATGTACAGATATTATATTGTTCATAACAAAGTACCAGTCTGATACGATGCTCTTCTCTCTCCATATATTGCAAGGACGGACATCAGAATCAAGTAATTCTTTTCATTTAAAGGAACTATCAGTGATTTGCTAAATCAGGAAATCGAAAAAAACATCAAAAATTAGATTTTTGCATATCTGGAACAAGTATAGGTATCCTAACATACCCAGCAAATGATAGCACCACAAGCAACCTAATAACGCCAAAATGGGCCAGTGTTTCTACACTTACTACAAGACGTAATTGAATGGAGATTCGTATCTTTGAACACTGCCGTTTTCTTCCTTTTCTGGTAATTCTTCAATTGGGAAAAAAATAACTTATGAGTATTCTACAGACTTATCCTTCATTTTTAAGCTATTCAAATTTCTATTATTTGGACTCTTTTTTGGACAAATCACTGATAGTGTCTTTAATCTGGGGAACGTATGCTTATTTTTGCCAGATACAATTATGCACAAAACAGTATGATACTAAAATGTGAAAACAAATCACGAAATACACTTTTAAGGGTCTTGTCCAAAGATGTAAAGGGCTATCACATACTTTCCCTCGAATCAGATGGTTTGCCTTACAATATATCAAGCTTGAATTTGCTTTTAATAAAACGGGGGCACTACAGGTTTCTATAAAAAAAGCCCCATCCTTTCGAAGAGAACTAATTAAACACTCACTGACAAAACAAACATGTCAATTAATTTGTAAAACTTAATAGATATGGTGTATTTTATATGCTAATTTCTTAATATTACATATGGTTTTGATCATTGTACATATGACTTTTTACCTTCTTTAAAATATTTTTTCACAACAATTAGAAAGACAACAGGTATATAGACACGAAATCCAATGCTAAGTGATATATTCCAAACGCTAAACACACTATAAGCATGCAAACTTATGGTGGTCCCAGCCGTGATTTATTTTTGTGAAAGCAGTTTCCCTTTATTCGTTCTGTGATCGCTCGAACAGCATGTAGTCCTGCAGTAAATGGATAGAAACCAGAGAATTAACGTTAAAGGGGGATGACCAAATAAGCGATCGGGTCATGGTCCTTTAAAATAGCATTTCTTAAAATAGCATGATTTATAAAGAGCATATTAAAAGTAACCTTATTAAAATACCATCATTGTGGCCTTCTGGCCACAATGACCTGCAATTAGAAACTTTTGTGGTATTTCACATAACGTCATACGCCCAAAGGCTGACTCAGAGATTTCAAAATATTATTTGTTGGTGTAGTAATTAAAAATAATCAACTAGAACTAAAGATAGTCACCTAAAATGTTTAATTCTAATGTTAGAGATGAATCGGATTTTTCGTTTTCATGCAGTAAACATTTATGCACAGTATAACAGAGCCATATGATACCGTGTATAACAAAAATTCCGGATCCGGAATTTTAAAACAAAGTTGTGATTTTCTATATGAAGGGGTTCTATTTGAGCTTAGTTCTTTTACACAGTGATTAGTATATGGGCAAGCATTACGTATATGCAAAAAATACGATTTGTATGAAAATTGAGTGCGCCCTGATATGGAAATCTATGAGTCAGCCTTTAATACTTTAATTCAGACGATTTTACCTATCCCTAATAGCAATGGGGTACGTTAAGGAAATTGGGTCCATTTTGACCAACGAGTAAGGTGTGATACACAGACCAAATCTACGCGTGTTGCTGGGATCTTCGAGCGTTCCATGCCTAAAAGTACATATCTGATTTTGCTTGCCTATTTGAAGTGCTTCCCTTCTCCCAAATGTTGCCGATAATCACTAACCAGGTAAACAACCTTGCAAAGGTCAACTCCAACAGTTGATTTCTTATTTTTAAGAAATACAACAAAAATCCGCTTCGTTTCACGGTACACAATGTCGAAGTACGTTTATTTTCCGAGTTGAAAATAAACGTACTTCGTATAACGATATACACAATGTCGAAGTACATCTATTTTCAACTCGGAAAAACCTGACCTCTTTTGTTGAGAGAGGTCATATAGCATTTCCGGCGAAAGTGAAATTATTACGCGCGTAAAAATGCTAAAATTTGTGCAATGTTGAGGTCTCAACATTATTTAAAAGAATGGTCTATGTACCTTTCATTTGTTGTTATTTTTGTTTGGGAAACGATGCTAACTAAAAATAAGGCTGAAAATTACTTCCTTTGCTCTGATTCATATTAGTGACACAGGGCTTGCAATATTGAAAAAATGTTTAGTCTCCTTCACATCGCTTACATACAGTACCAATCATTGATGACCAATTGCGTTTAACATTTTAAAGATGACAAAACTGAAACAAAGGACTAGAAAAGCCAATTTGAAATGTGCCTTGTGTAAAAGGCAATTCCAAAATATTGACACACATGGGATTGGTGACAGGCTACAGGAGAATAATTCTGAAAGTCCTTACAAAATTTTCTAGTTTCTAGTTAGGCCAATGTCAGCTTGAAACGGTATGTATATTAAAAATCAGAAACATGTAGCAAATGCAATTGTGGCTTTATTCAAATGAATAACTGACTTTAAAAGGGATTTTGGACATAAAAAAATGTTGGTCATATTGAAAATTTAAAAGTGTAAAATCGTTTTGTATTACTGTCCGTGTGAGTCTGACAGTTGAGTCAGACTCACATTCGATGGGAGTATTTTGGTTTGCAATACAAATTACAATGACAGTAAAGAAAATTAAAAAGACTTTTCACAAACTACTGCCCATTGTCTTAAATCAATACACAATGAAAAGTCTTGTGAGACTTATATTATGGACCGGTTCGGAAGCAATTACGCCTGTGTTAAGCAGTGGAAGCCAATAAGATTTAGATCAATATCAGTTTAAAATAAAATTAAGACACCATAATGTGTAATAACAAAAAAATACTGAACTTACAATCAGGAAGGCAGCTCCCAAAAACGTAGCTTTCATCTTCACATCCAAGTCCACAGGAACTATAAGAAATGGAAAAATATTAACGCAATTCAGAGCTATTCAGCTCAAATCTCTCACCTTATTTTTACGGTGCTATTTTGGCATTTTTAGACTACCAAATAGGGATGAAAGATGAGGATTGGCCAATTTCAATATTTCAAAACATGGATTGCTTCTGTGAATAATTCATGACACCAAAGTAAAAACAAAAACCCAGAAATCCCCAATGGCAAAATGGGCCCCCTTAAACTCATACATTTGTGAGGAAAAATTGGTCAAAATTGGGAAATGCCAAATAAGAATATAAAATGTAATGGGTGGTTTAACATAAATTCTTCCTCAAGTCAGGGGCATAACTAGACCTCTAGCCAAGGGTGGGCAGGGACCTACAGATTTCTCCCTGCCATGAAGTTTTCCCCGTTTTTTTCTCCCTTGCCTTCAAAATTTCTCCCCAAATTTTTCCAAAGGTGGGCGAATCACCCACCCCTAGTTACGCCGCCCCACTGACTCAACTGGAGCACCGAGTTGGGTCAAATGTTAATAATCTACATGCGAGTACTGTCTGGAAGTAAGAGTAGGGTATCCTGGCCTGGTGAGTTTTAGGATTTTTCTTCTCTGGAAATAGCATGCAAAAAGGAATACAATTACATCAAAATGATCTCAAAAATAAAGGTGCAAGGAGATTTCAAGTCATCCTATTTCCTATGATATGTAATCTTTTATATATAGATTAACACTCAATAGATTCTCTACCTTTCATTTGGCTACAGACTAACTTAAAATGAAACAAAAGGTATCTATTATTATATATGCATATATTTCAATAGAAAATATAGGATGAATTTCGTATTTGCTCCAATACGAAATTATAAATTCGACAGTTTTTGTACCAAAGAAACAGCTCTCGGCTTACTTCTTTCAGATGGGAGTATTTTTGATAGAAAGCTTTACACCAGTGCAAAAATCACGAATTTCACATTTTTTAGGGACACCTGTTATTTGAAATCCTCGTTGCACATTAATAAACAGTTGCAAATAGGGCCTGTGGTAATTCATAAAGTGCCGAACAATTAGAGGTTCATCTTTTTGTAAAAAAAGTTTTTAAAAAACAGATGTGATCCAGATGAGGTTCTTCACTCACATTGTACGCGCAAAAGTTGTCTGCTTTGGTGACCACTTCACGGAAGAATCCTCCCCACTGTTTTGCACCACGAACCGACTGTTGCGCGACCCATCTCTTGCTTAACACCTGTCGGATTACAACGATAGAAAATAAAACTGTTATAAACGGTAAATGCCCCTTTCATAAAGCCGGGCCTTAATTAGGTAAAAGACATCAAGGACATCATGCGTGAAGGAACTCAGCGGAATTGCCCCTCAGTTGTCTGGATGCTAGACAGGGAACGGTTGAGCCTTTCATCAAGCACGATGAAAACATTCCTGTGAAGCTACAGGAATGTTCGTTTCACTAATCCGAGCATGCGCAGCTCAAAGTCACAATATATCGGGTCATAGATTTAAGGGAGTTGCATGTACAAGCGTGCCGTTTGCAAGACATCGGGCTGATCAACAGGGCGAATGCCGAACAGTCCAAATTTGTTCAGGGGTGAATCTATGCAGAATAAGTTTGGAAGGCTTGTCGGAGAAAACACATTTACCCCCGGCAGATGAAATGGTCTATGCCAGTTCAGGCCGTTGCTATGGCCTGTTTACCTTGGTGCACTATGCTTTTCCCCAATCGTGGCGATGGGCTTTGTCCTTGTTCGCAATAGCTTGCCTTTTTTATGGTTTCGTCGAATATGTCAAGGAGGCATTCAGGTGATCATACACGTCAGACTCGATCGAATAGGGTCATAAACATTTTTCCCCACCCGCCACTCCTGTCTAAATAGACGTTTTTCACTTACTATAAAAAGGAAGTGGGTGTGTTCAAAATTGTTTTTGTACCCTTTTTTGCAATTCTTGCATGTTATACATTAGTGGTAGATTATTTTCAGGCATTCAGCTGCACGTTTCCATGCTTGTGCATTAGGCGTCAGTGTTTTCGGGCAGGGCGTTTTCCAATTTGCACCCCTTTGTGATTGCGTGACTGCTCATCTCTTTGTTCAACATACACTGGCGCGCAATTTAGATGAGAATAAATCAAACCAACTTGAGTTAAGAAGTTGATTATCTAGCCTTGTTAGTTTTAATTTTACGTAGTTGTAATTATCATGTGATTGATACAGTTAATTATCAAATGGTAATAATTAAGGTTAATAGGTGGTGTCTCTTAGGAATTTTGGGGTGAGTGTCCCCCAATTTGAACATTCTAGTTTTTCTAAGTTATAGCATTAAACTATTCTGTAATCATTCCAAAGGCAATTCCAAGTGAGGATTGACATGGTTAAGTCATTCAAAATACATTTTGTCTACCTAAAGGTAGATTTCAAGAGTGTAAATTTGTAGTCTAATTAATTTTGATTCACTTTTGCAATTCTTCGACAACAATCTCGGCTGTACGATACTTGTGAATTTCACCCAAGTTTCTAGTTGCAATATATGAATCTAATTAATTTATTGAAACTTCATTGTGCTTCAAAATCAGCTATCAAAATAATATACACTTCAATGGTGCTAAAGGTTTCACCTATTATCTGTGAGTGATACGGTTAATTATATAATAATTCAGGTCCTAGGTAGTGTCGCGTGGGAATTTGGGTTAGTTGTCACCCATATTTTTATAGCCTACGTTATATAAAAATGACCCCAGGTTTAGTGTCACTGGGGGAGAAGATAGGTATGGTAACCGGGTCCCAAGATATATGCTATTCAGGTCTAGGTAGCTAGTGCGCGTGTCACTTAGGGAACTTGGGGTTAGTGTCACCCATATTTTGAAGAGCCTTCTTTTTAAAAATCCCACAGGTTAGTGTCACTGGGGAGAGATCTGGTAGTGATCACCGAGGTCCCAATAATACATTTTGAATAGTCACTGTATATTAAAATTGCCCACAGGTTAGTGTCACTGGAGGAGTAGATCTAGGAGTGTTCACGGGTCCCAATGCTTGGTCTTCAAGTCTCACCTCTTATATAAAAAATTAAACTCCTTGCTCTGCTGAGCCTCCTAAATGGTAGTTCAGTATCTGTAAGAGTAAATGCAGCGCAATATTGCACAGTGTGTATATTGTAAACTTAGAAATAAAGTTATGATCTATTTGATGGCTGACACGTGCCGCAAATCTATGTTGCGCTTAATTCTTTCATCTGTTGGGGGTAATTCGGTCATACTCCAAATGGAGAGAATTTATTTATCGATATATCGAAGAGACCCGGCCTTATAATATCCACTCAGCACTAGGAGTTAATATGCGCGTTCTTTTCTGTAAGCATGAAGGATAAATTTTGAAACAGACTTGACGAAGCTTTAATCACTTAATTTTACAAAGATATAAAGAAATTTAAGTGTGGCATATGTTCGTGCAGAAAACGAGTACGCGTACGTTCATTGCTGTATAAGGGACAAATAGTAGAAACTTGAATACACTGCAAAAACAGTGTTTAGACAAGTGGTGCCAATTAGTGTTTAGAGATTTGACATGTTAATGCTGAAACACTTGGCATCAAAAGGATAAACACCTAATGTAAATCCCCGACACATGTTAGATTTTTAAACAGGGTTAGATATAAGGTGTTTAGATATTAAACAGACACTCAAATGTTTAGAAACGTGTTGCCCAAAAATAGGTTTAGAAAAGTGTTAATTTCTAAGCACTGTTTTTGCAGTGTAATCTTCAATGTCCCCGGATTATACGATTTGATCAGGGGGATATTACCAACGCCCGCGCTCGTTTTCGAGGTCCAAGATACCCATTCTTAATTGTAAAAAGTATCTTTTGGTACGGTTGTATGATGTAGATACTACACACCGATGCATACATGTCAATACAATAGGATTAAACTTCAAGATTTGCCATAAAATATGTCCATTAGAAAAAATGTTGAGAGATGATTAGAAAGAAGAAGTTCGAAAGAAATTTGTAGCGATCAAAGAAACCTCTATTTCTTACCTGGAGGTCTTTCATTACATATAGGCCTACTTAAAACGTTTGCAGGAAAAGTGAATTAGTGATCGTGCTATAACATGAAGACTGGACTTTTTTATATTTAGAAGGTCATGTTAGTTATAATGAATACGAGTCAAAGAATTGGACAGAGCTATATGTCCTGTGACGTTCCCGCAGGACAATCATTACGTTAAAATCGATGTCATCCGTACAGCATACACGCTTGACATGGACAACACGCGACCTGGATCGTTAACACAGTTGTGGTTCGCATCTTGTATCTCATATCTTGCTGTCCAGCCACTCGACCTGAAAACAAATAACTTATGGTATTACTATACGTATAAAGCATTTCAATCGACAAGTGACAATCCATATTTTTTTTTCAGATTGATAAAATCAGCAACAGGCTTGTATTTAAATATAAACCATCGCGCGCAAACACACATTATACGCACACGCCAGAGCCGCATTAGACCATTTGCACGATCCCGAAATGCATCTCATTCGGTGCCCATTTCCATCCGGGAACTCTTTACCAGCCTCAAGACGGCTAAAAACATACGGTAAAGAGCGTAAAGAAATCCAGAAACAATTACCCTATCTGTGATGTTGCACTATAGTTGTGTTATCGTCCGAATTCAGGTGAAAGTAGGGCACAGTTACGATCGAAAATATAACGTTAGTCGTGAATTTCAACACCAGTACCTCGATTGTTTTTTGTTCCATAGATATTCTTCTACATTTTTGTAAGATTAACTTACGTGAAAAGGTACTTGTATTGTAATTTTAGGCACTGTCGGCGACGCGACGAAAACAAATTGTTGTAAACAGACCTCTGGTGACCAGTTCCCGGATGGAAATGGGCACCGATGAGATGAATCAGGGATTGTGCAAAGTAGTCTAGCGCATACTCGTCCGTCCGCCCGCCCGCCCGCGCACGCACGCACACACACACACGGACTTTTTATGCCTTGTGAGGGACTTTAAACTTTTTTGACACCTAGAATAGATTCTACTATAAAAGAAAATTAAAGTGATATGGAGTTTTTTGGCTTATTCGTGTTATTTGAACCAGTTTCTTAGAAACTGTCTTAAAACTGTCTAAGGGAACGGGTGGTCTTAACGGAATAAATAACAACTGCACTTTATTCACTGACCTCTACAAATGGATAGCGGGCTACCGCACAGTTGAATGTCGCCGAGTGAAACAACTGGAAGTTGGTTTGGAATATACACGGGTCTATCAATATGGCGGGAAACAATGCATTCAACTGTTCGTGCAATATATTCCACACGATGTTCTATTGTTGCAATAGGTCAAAAATAACTTCCTGATGTTCTCAATCGGCGACTCAGACCCGCTATCCAGTTGTGAGGTCAGTGACTTAAGTACGTTATTATTAAGTAAATTAGGGTGACGGGCTGTCTTTAATACTTTTACATATTAATTAGCTTGTGGATTAGGATTGTCCCCATAAGACATTGCGCCACACACACACCCACCACCACAAACACCCCCACACCACCACCTCCCCCCACCCCCACACAACACACAATGGCACATTTTTGAAGAGCGCCCCCAATTTCAAAAGTTGATATTTGGCACGTTACGTGGTAATTGTCTAGGAAACTATACCGGCGAACGAGAATGCTAAGAAATGCGATAAAATAAGCGATTTTGTAATTAGAATGGGGGATCCCTATTGGACTTAACGCAGAGCTGGAAATGGCTAATGTTTGTCCGTCCATGATAAAATAGTGCCACCTCGAGAAGATAACCTCTAAAATGACTTGCCAGAACCAATAACACAGAACTACACAATGGGATGAGCGTAACGCGTACATGACCTATTCCCGCTATTTTCACATTGGGAGGCCGTTTCCAGCATCCGTTGAATTATTATCGATATCCCCCTATATAATTATTCTATTACAACATTCCGTCTTTCTTTGTGCACACAGCACATTTTCGAGCTTAAACATTCACAGGTATGTTTACTAGCCAGTTTCCAATGAAACCGTGTAAAAATCTCAATTTGTTTGAAAAATTGGGGGCTTTAACCGAGAATTTAACAACTTTTACGCTTGCTTTACATATCCACAACTCTGTCCTGGGGGTGATTCAACGTGTAGTTCCATAACAAGCAACTACCAGGTTCTTGCGCAACTCCAGGCAAACACCCAGAGCAACATTTAAAAGGCCTCACCATGCGTAATACTTCCATATAAGGTCATATCTGGCAGAAAAAACTTGACTCATAATTTGTTAAACACTCTAAAAACAGTGTTTAGAAAGTGAAGGCAGGGTGGTGTTTGTGTTTAATGTTAAACATTAAACACTTTGTGTTTAGAAATTAACACAATGGTGTTTAGAAAAAAACACATGAGTTTTAGAAATGAAACATTTGGTGTTTAGAAATTACAAACAGTTTTGGTGTTTAGATATTTGACATGTTTTAGATTAAACGCTTCTAACGTTTTAAACGTGTTTAATTTAATTTCTAAACGAACAAAAATTGTTAATTGTAACATTAACCCTCTACACCCCACCTTCCTTCATTCTAACACTGTTTTTACAGTGTAGATCCCCAGTTGACAGAGAGAGAGAGAGGATATTTCATTAATTTTAAATTACATTAAAGGCTGACTCAGAGTTTTTCGAAATAAATATTTTTTTGTGTAGTATTAAAAAAAAATATCAACTAGACCTTAAGATCTCCCCTAAAATGCTCAACTCCACATTAGAGATGAATCAGATTTGCGTTTTCATAGGGCAGTACTATTTATGTATATAACAGTGCTAGGATACTAGGCTAACCGTGTATACAAAAAAAATTTCCGGATCCGGAAGTTTTTAACAAAGACGTCGATTTGAGCTTTATTTATTTCACACAGTCATTTTATTCCTATATGACAGCAGTATATGCAAAAAACACAATTTGTTTTGAAAATTGGGGCACCCTCCATGGGAAATAATCTGAGTCAGGCCTTTAACCCGCTCCCGCATGAGTTAACATAAATGCAAAGTATATAATGTAGTTTTAATTATACTTTGAAATCGGTGTCCAACCTGCGGCCCGCGGGCCATTTGGCGGTCCGCTAAGAGCTCGCATGCGGCCCGCGAGGTACTTCCCAGAAAAAATAAAATGCATAAGATCTGGTATAATGATTTAAAAGAACATGTCATTGCATTGGTTCAATTTCCTGCTCAATCTTAACCAACTTATCTAAACAAACATCGTTGGAAATTAGTCTCCAATTTCATCAATCTAAACCAAAATTTGCAAATATTGTGGGAAATTACTCCAATTCCTCAAACTGAAACCAACCTTTTCAAAAATGTTCAAAATAATCTACAAAAAAGGTCAACATTTTCAGAAAAAAAGAATTCATGTTACATGTGCTACAAAATCTGCAGCTTCTGGTGTGGCTATGCACGCGCCTTTCAGCACAAATTGGTATAAGATATGGGTGCTACTTGCCAGATTCTCATAGGTACGTTCATAAACCAAACTTGAGCCCCTCTCATTCTACTTGCGTTCGGAGGGGCACAAAATAGTTTGTGGATTCAACCAATGCGGCCCCTTGCGTCAAAAGGTTGGACACACGCCCTGCTTTGATGGACTGTTGCAATTGGAATCCGCACCCGCTTTTGAAGATTTAACGTAACTCCCCTTTGTTTTTGTTGTTTTCCTTGTTTGCTTTCCCCCTTTTCTGCTTGTGTTCTATCAATCTCCGAGGCAGTAGGCGAGCTGCCGTTCACCATATAGCGTCATTGCCCCTGTAACCATTACGTTGGGGATGTCCGATGAAGCTGCTGGTTGCCCTCGAGTAATCACATCAACGTATTTAAAGGGGCGACGACCCCTGTTTGGGCATGGTAACCTCCAGCATGCGACATCCGAGACTATATCAATGCCGATGGCAGTGACTGGCGAATCGTGCTCGGCCTTGGAAACAGAAGATGAGATTGGAGTGATATCTCACCCTATGGGCGAGAATCCACTCCTGCTTTGGTCATATGTGCTGACGCCATGATACGTTTGTACTCGTATAGAAGCCTGGTGTAGGTGCCATCCAGTAACTCCTTGTAGCTCGTTCTTCATGGTCCCGGTCTCAGATCCATAAACCGGATACTCTCTCTACAGCTTAATTGAACTGCAGCTTGGCTGAATTGGAGATACCAGCTTGCCATTAAGTGGTGAAGTTTATTGCAGGTATTTCCAAGCTGTCCTTGCGTGAAGAAAAAAGTCTTTTGTGGCGGCAACATAGGACCCTTCGTATTTGAAGCCCCTGACCTCTTGAGTTGGGTACTGTCGTGTAGATAGGTTGATGGTTACTTCAGTCATCCGTCTTCTGACAAGGCCGACTTGTCTGCAGGCATTCTAAGGATATTGGTGCACCCATCAGATCGGATGTTAGAGCTAGATATCTGCATAGTCAAGTCTTCGAGATGCTGACTTGGTGACGTCTAGGAACGCTTGGTTTGATGGTTGAGTTCATGTCGTATCGTTCATATGTCAAGACTCTGTCTGAGGGTATAATCAACCACAATTACGAGAGATCGGAGCAAGGTATCTCCTTGGAGGATTCCACTAGTTGTTAAGAACTCCTTTGTGTGCCCATCCATCATGGTCTGCACAGCTAGATGGGTTATCATACATGATGGCAATTGGCTTGACAGTCTCGTCGGGGACACCGTAGTTGGTGAGTATTATGCAGCATTACTCTTCGTTGACACTGTCAAAAGTTTGGAGAAGTCTACAAACACAATTGAACATTGTTCTCTTAGAATATTCTAAACTCTTCTATGATCCTACTGAGGGCGAGGTAGTGTCGATCTGCCTTTGCGAAAACCTTTGGTTTCCGTGGAGAATGGGATCTTATGTGAGAATGATTCTGTGAGCAGCATTGAGTTGTAGATTCTAGAGACCAGTGGTGACAGTGTGATTCTCTGTGTTTTGGGAGTTATTGGAGGATGCTTTTCTGGTCGAGAATGTGAATGATGTGAGAAGGCAGCTGGTTGTTCCCATAGTGTTTTACAGGGCGTCTTGGTGTTGTCCAGTTTCTTCAGTATGGGATGGGAAGGGTGTCTGCTATCATGTGATTGAAGAAAGGTTCAAGTTGGTGTTTATTCTGAAAGCTGCCCAAGTTAGAGAACTTAAGTGCTGAAACATGGTGAAGGCGTTCTTCGGTTGTTTCACCTCTGATTCATATAGGTGTGTAGGTTCTTATCAGTAGGCTCCCTCAGTGCGACTCCCATGCAGCAGCATGCGGTTTTCAAGATGTAGGGTGTCAAGTGCTACAGCCTTGGACTTAACATGTTTAACAAATGCTTCAGCACCCATGGTACCTAAACACCATCACATTAGCGGGTAAATATGACTTCACAAATACCCAACTATACTATCAAATTTACATAAAATTTAGTTGAATGTGCCAACGTTCTGGTCAATTGAGAAATTAATATGTATGTTAAATAAAAACGAAATTACATTATAATTTTTCCGGTGAATACATTAAATTATTTAATTGTGGTATAAGTCAGTCCACAATTTTGATATAAATTGGATCGATTATTGAGGCACGATTATTGTCAGTCTATGAGTTGCAAAAAATATTGGGCGTAACGCAGTCTCATAGCGAGACCAATAAATTTGGGCGATTTTTATGATTATCACAGTTTTTGGATCTCGATATTTTCAATACTCGGACTCCTCAAAACATGTTATTATTGATATTTGACAGATATTTTTTGACTAAAAATCTATTTTACAAATTCGACTATATTTACACCTAGTGTAGTCATATTTTACTCTATTATGTAGTCAATTTGACTAGATCATTAAGCATCATCAAGTGCAAGTCTAGCGGCACCAATGTCTGTTGGAACTTCTGTTGGAGTTAGTACGGTGCTTCTGGCTGCAAACGGCAGTTATCTCTGGCTTCGCTGCTTGTCAGTTTTAGGCAAAAGCAGATGTCTTCTTCTTCTCTAGGTAGGCATCTCCAATGGCCATTTCCTGTGTTACTGTACTGTAGGGGCATCATATACTCTGCGGATTCTTATCTTCAAGCTCCAACATAATGTTGAACCTTACTGCTATAAAATGCTACAAAGCTTGTATCGCCCACTACCCTACCTTCTTGCAGTCAATTGTTTTAATAGTATCTCTAGAGGGGTTTACTCTGACGCTCCTATACAAAAGACAATTCTATTATCAAACTTACTAGCTTCAAAGTGTTGTATATATGCTCTTACCTGATTCCGATTATCGAGATGTGCATGTTAAAACCTCGGGCACGACCGCAGCAAATTCTATGACAAAACTCCGATTCTGTTAAAATGATAATATAATACTAATAATAATCTATATATAATTTGGCTTAATCATACTATAGATTTGGCTAATGTTGTAGTCGTTTATAATTGCTTTACAGACTGGTTATATCATCAGTTGTCTTTGAATAAATACCCCAGGGATTATATAACTTAGCAGTCCTACCTTCATAGGCGAAATACACTTGTTGTCCCCAGGGAGTTCTTCACCTGATAGCGATTTTTCATCTCGATGCCAGTGAGCGCTATGGAAGTGATTCAAGATAAAAACATTTTTTTTTTAAATTTTCAAATCACTGCGGGCTATGACTCTTAAATGTTACTAAAGAAGCGTGCCTTCTCGTATGTGAATGGATTTAATTTTGAACTCCCAAAAAAACAAGGGCTTAAGTCAACAGGAACCTTACCTTCGAACAACTCTATTTGCTGGTGAATCCACAGTTGAATCAATCTGAGCCAGATATTCTAGTCCGGGGGGACAACCCATAGGTCTTTGTTGGGGAGTGGGCATCCATTGCACTATTGTAAAAATCGACAGGAACGATTTTAGCTTGAAAGATCAATCACATACGCCTCTGGAGAAGTCAATTTTCGAGTGTTATATCTAGTTTCCAAATGAGGGACGAACCAAAATACCTTGAACCTTGATTCGAACAAGATTTCAAATTAAAAATACCCCTTTCGGTTGTGATTACATGTGGTATAGCTTATACTCCGGATACTTCTGTTAACGTCGCCCGAAAAGGGGGAGACTAAATTTGGAGTGGACCAAAAAGTCGACTTTCTGCTGGTGATGAGGTAGTCCAAAAAAGGACCACAATGTAAAACGAGTTTTAGAAAAGGATAGCTGGTGTGTTAAGAACATCTTCCGAGTTCTGAAGGGTGAACACTTCACACGCCTGAAACCATTGTTTAGACGCCAATGTTCTAAGTTGTCCGATGTGTTCTCAGCGACTTTCCGATGAAAAATCTACTTTTTTAATTTTTACTCTGAGGCAGCAAAAATGAATATATATGTCGATTGTAATCATTTAATTAGTTTTCCTTAATATTTGTTCACATATTTTAAGGAACTGGGAGTATTTTCACAGAAAAACTAATAATAAAGGGCGACGTACTGTCAGGTGTTCATAAGTGTTACATTTTAGGCCTTCTGAAAAATTTACATGATGGACGTGCGGTTGATCCATTTTGGAGTTTGCGACAGTACTAACAGATGGCAGGAAAGTATTATCCCTTGATTCAGATTGTATCGATGAATCTTACCTGCGCTGCTCGACAGTTGGTGTATTTTTGCACGAGTGTTGTTTCAGTGAGGGCTGTGATAATAAAAGTTGTTTACTCCTCGTATCTTATGTATTCGGTCCCCTTTTCAAAAGAATTTGACCGTGTTGAACCTGTAAGCAAAATTGTGAAAATGAACCAAACAACCAAAGAGAAGGCTGCTACAATCCAGGCACAATATCATGACATGATTTCAGTGACATCGACAGCCATCAATCGTTTCAAATTAAGCTCAGATTGAAACCCAAAGAAGTACTGCGTCGATCATGAATGTTTATAGCAACCAGGCATGAGTAAACGTAAGCGCTGGGCTGCTGGTTTCGTGCTGCTTGTACCCTTTGCGTGGGCGAGCTTAAAGTGGGTTTACGCGTTGTTGTCCTTTTTTCCCATTTTTCGTGGGGATGGATAATCGGCGATTATGGGCGGTTACTTTTAGAACATTTGTGAGTTACAGTTGGACCAATGGGCGAGTAACTGTTAGACCATTGGGCGCGTTACTGTTAGACCATGGGCGAGTACTGTTAGACCCATGGGCGAGTTACTGTTAGACTGTACCAATTGTATTATAAGCTGAAAACAATCACTTGCTGAAAAATATAGTCTAGGAGTAAGCACTAGTGGTAGGATGAAGGCAACATACATGTAGGAACCCACAGCAGGGCTTGCGGGCTAATACTGTTAGACCATTGGGCGAGTTAATGTTAGACCAGTGGGCGAGTTAATGTTAGACCAGTGGGCGAGGTACTGTTAGACCAGTGGGCGAGTATGTACGCGTTAGACCAGTGGGCGAGTTACTGTTAGACCAGTGGGCGAGTTACTGTTAGACCAATGGGCGAGTAACTGTTAGACCATTGGGCGAGTTACTGTTAGACCAGTGGGCGAGTTATGGGCGAGTTACTGTTAGACCAGTGGGCGAGTTACTGTTAGACCAATGGGCGAGTTACTGTTAGACCATTGGGCGAGTTACTGTTAGCCCAATGGGCGAGTTACTGTTAGACCAATGGGCGAGTTACTGTTAGACCAATGGGCGAGTTACTGATAGACTTTACCAAATTGCATTATAAGCAGAAACGTCACTTGCTGATATAAAATAATTTTTCCAACTTTGTTTTTCCACTACCCTTTTGTCGTAAAAATGAATAAAATAGAATAAAGCAAATCATTAAAACAATTAATCAATTAAACAAAAAAAAACCAAGTAATTGTTCTAATCATAACTCGCCAATTGGTCCAACAGTAACTCGCCCATAACTCGCCGCCCCATAACTTGCCGACTAACCATTCCCATTTTCGTTTGACGTATTTTACGCGGACGCAGCAAAGCGGCACACGTTAAAATTATCTTAAAATAACGCGTTTTGGACGTTAGCCGGGACTCAGAAACTTGCAAATAACTGTAGAAAAGGGACTCGAAACGTGCAATGACTGTAAAAAAAACGTGATTTAACTGTTTGTGAGTCCCAGCGGCCAGTCAAACGCCCGTTATTTAATGAAAAAAACAGTTTTTAAAACATGGCACCTATACCATGCACAAGTCCCAGAGCACCGTTCCCGTTCAATATTTAGAGAATAAAAGATAAGTGGTGGATGCCCGTCGCCCGTATCCACCACGATAAATATTGGCTTCCCATCCCTTATGACACCATCTAAGATGCCAAAACAAAAATCTCATCTTTTATTCTCTTCTTATTTATTAATGTTAATGTTTTGCTTTTTATCGGCATAATTTATTTGGCAACATCTTACATCATTGATCCTACCTTTATTAATTTAAATAATTGTAACCCCTTCTTGAATTCAATCCAAGAACCAAAGTCATCTCGCGTGATCGTCACGCTGCGTAAATTGTATTTGTGTACCAACGCGATATGCACGACGCAGTATAACGCGCCGTTTGCCCTGTCATATATTCCCACTAACCCGCGTATTGCTGAACGCACTATCCATCTATTACCAGGTAATGGATGGGCGGAGCGTTGACCTAAACCAATCAAATTTCTTGTTAACATGATTAACCACGCCCACTGAATACGAATTTGATATCCTTTGACAGAAAAAAAAACACCCTTAAACCCATTCTTATTTAGAGTCGTGGTTTATCAATGTTAACAAGACATTTGATTGGTTTAGGTCAAAGCTCCTCCCATCCTTAACGGGGTATGTCTCTATTACCTCTACTGGCCTCATTATTCAAAAGCGCGCCTCTTTGAATTGGTTTGTTTACTGGCCATTATTCCTCAATAATGGGTCGCGATTTCCGCTCTAATGCGTGATGCAAAGCGCACATTCTGTTCGGCGCGTGCCACCATCACTACAAGCGCACACGCTAACATTTACGCGGGAAGACAAGGCGCGCGCTCTAAAGACGTAAACACTGTTACGTTTTTTTTAGTAAGAATGGCCAGTTTTTCTGGTATTATTTTACTTTCTTACGGTAATAGAATAGAAATAAAGGGTGCGATGTTCATGTGTATGTCGAATACTGTGTACCTCGGCAGTAAAAACATTTGTAAAATGGGTCTCGGCTTCGCCTCGCCCATATTCATGTTTTTACTTGCCTCGGACACATTATTCTCCCCTAAACCTGAACATCTGAACCTTATTTCTTACACTAGGCATAGTGCGTGCAGCAATTACGCGGTGAAGCCTGACACCACACGCGCGTTTATATTGCGTCTTGCATGTCGCATTGGTACGCCATGCAATTTACGCAGACGTGACGATCACCTCGCGATGACTTTGGTTCCTTGGATTGGAACATTTGTTTTCATGAGGGGTGTAATTATTTAAATTAAATAACAAACGACTGAGTACGAATAGTTTACAATAAATTATAATCGATAAAAAGCAAATTAGCACAATTCTAAATAAGAATGCGAATAAAATATGATATTTGTTGTTTTGGCCACTTAGACTTGTGTCATACCTTCTCGTGCTAGCGTCTTTTGTTGTTATCTATTGTTTTTCCCGTGCGTTATCTACTACGATCGGTTCGAGAAGGCTACCGGGAGTGTTATTTTTAATAACAGCTTTCTCGAATCTTGTTGTATTTTGATAACATGCACACTCGGAATTCGGGGTCACAACTAAACACGCGGGTTACGGTATGGTTCTAGAAATACAATGTCCTGACAATTATATACAGGCGGCGCGATCTGTCTATAACTGATGGTCAAACTTAGATACAAATTCTATGGTGTCAAACTAGGCAACCTATGTATGTAGAAACAATTGAGCGGTATGCTCCCTGTAAATACACTTGAAAATTGATTGCTCTTTACATCAAAACATTTCTCATCATGGACATGACACAATTTATTATTTTTACAACAGCAAATATATGATATTTCGATAATTTGAATTTTCATACTTCATTTTAAATGTGTATGCAGAACTGCAAATTCCTTTAGGGTAATTGCAAAAGCAAAAATTAAAAAAAGACAAATAACAAAAACCTACTCCATAACATTAAGATTTGACCAACCACGGTTAATACTCAGAGGTACCCCCCCCCCCAAAAAAAAAAAAAACAGTACTAAGTTAGCTTCAACCTCTTGGATCAAGCTTGCAGAAGCGCCCCATCCGACGGCGTCATTTCCATTTGAAATCACATGCTGCTTCCACAAATGTCGACATCACACAATACACATAAAGATACGTACAATAATTTAGAATAACTATACTGAACGGTCACCAGATCAAGATTGGTTTATTTTTGTTTCTCTTCATCTTCAACCCGATGCAATTGCACTCAAAGTAGTGGTAAAACACTGATAACTCTTTGTATTTCTGCACGAAATAATCAATATGTTCAAGAGAATAGGGTTAATAGTCTTTCTTCCGATAGGCTTGGTTGAATTTATTTCATTCAAATTTTTTACTCCAAGGAATAACTTAAATACTGATCATATTTGGCTTCGTATTTACAAGCACTCATCAATTACCATATGGCACGTTAATAGCTTAAACTTATAGCTTTAGTCACTCGAGGGTTAATGGCCAGAGCAATCCAATACAACCCCTTTTGGAATTTGTGTAACCCTCGTCCATAGACGGTGACAAGGACCTGTTTTAATATGTTAAATTTTAAAATTGCGACAAATTATTTCGTTATCAATCCACTTTTAGCAGGTTTTTTTGAAACCACAATATTGTTTAAAATGTTATTTTTATATTATACTCTAGTGTATGCTATATAATCAATGTGCTATGATGGCGTTCGTAAAATAACCAGCTTTCGCGCGTGACTTGGTTACCATCGGTCTCGCGGCCTACGTCCGCGCGACCGATGTTAACCAAGTCAGCGCTCAAGCTGGTTATTTTCACGAACCCCATCTAGCTCATGATTATCTAATCATTAATGGATGGGGCATCCAAATTTTAATCGTGGTGGAACCGGCTGCGCCGGCATCCACCACTCAAAATAGTGGATGCCCACCATTAGACACCATCTAAGATGCCAAACAACAAATCTCATCTTTTTCTTCTCTAATTAAACATCCCCTGAAATCCCCCTTTTTTAGGCCCATCTGTGACGTGCCAAGAGACCACTATAATAGAGACTGAAAACTTTCTGTGCGAGGGTAGTCTGTGTAGCAACATAGGGCTATAATATAAACCCCAGAGGGGAAACGCTCGTGTTATTGATAGGCCAGCAACGTAACCGATTTCTCTCACCCTCGCGAGCCATTCTTCTTGTTGCGCACCACCGCGCCTCTGTCGCTGTTACTGCACAAGCATACGCACCGACAAATCTTGCGTCACGCGTTTATGTTTCAGTGTTGCAATTTTCCCAGTGTCCATTGTCTGATCGCCGTTTTTTTTTTGCAATATATGCGAAAACCAATCGATGGAAGAAACCATGTCTCTACAAAGATTCCTGCATTCCTAGGCACAAAAAGTCTCCCCATGACCCCTGTTAATTTGTTTGCTTATGGAAAAAAATATGTGAGAGTCCGAGTCCGATAGCATGTGGCATCAGTTGTTTTGTTTTGTTTTGCACTCGCTAAAGTGGTGACGAATCTAATACTCGTGCTCATATTAATTCATAAGGATTTTCCAAATAACTGACGATATGTACACCAAATATGGTGGTGGCCAAAACTATTATAATGAAAGTGCGTATGCCAGTTAATACCGTTGGGCACCTCGATTTTGGTTACCGGGAACAAACGACGAGGGTCGCGCCGTTTGTGGAGAATACGCCTTGCCTATCTTATATAGTCGTTGGTGTAAGCAACAACATGCAACTACGCGTATGAAACGCAACGCATGCCACGCGTACTTGCGTAAAATAAAAAGGGGGTTGTTAAGCAGAACTTGGTCAATGACCATTTTTTTAGTTTTTTCATGTATCATGGCATTAACATGTTTTCTTTTCATATATTTTAAATAGAATCGTATATATATATATTCATTTTTTCTCATATTTTGTTCAATTTTACTTTGACTATGGGGGTCGCATTTTTGACCCAAAAATTTCAACGGGCTGAATTGCAAAAGGGGGGGGGTAACTTCGCGTATTCCGCAGCTACGGGGTCTGTGCTAATCGGCGCGCGCGAGCAAAAGTTGGAAGTTATGAACGCATCAGGAACGCCTTGATGTATCGATTCGATGAAGCGCGATACCCATGGTAACTTTTATATCCAATTGTAAAAATGGGCTGCCCACGTGAGTTGTCTTTCCGCAAACAGAATGGGATTTTAATTTCACGATTTGCCTCATAAATTGTTGGATTTTGACATAAGAACCCAGAAGAAGTAATTTGACCTGGTGGAGAAGCACTGTGAAGAATCAGAGATGAAACGCTTGTGTTTTGGAATAAGAGTATATTTTGTAGCTAAACGGGACCACATTGGACAAAGTGGCGATTTTCTCTGTGTTCACTTTTGGCGATAATTCGTGATGTGGTTCCCACTTACTCGAAATCCATATCAGCACAGGTAAGAAATTAAAATCATCGTAATAGAGCATATCAAAATCTAGGGTCTGTATTTTTCCATCGAAGATGGTATAAAATCGGTATAGATAAAAGCCACTACATTGCAAGTGTGTAGCAAGCAAATGAATGGCAGAATATCACAGTCATGCACAGAGTTGGTGGTGGTTGTCTCATGTACTGTAGCAGTGCAAAGTCCTATGGTTCCAATTAGTTTAAGAATTAAGGACATGGTATCTGCGACTAGGGATTTCATTTACATTTCCTAAGCAGCTATAAACAAAACGTTTGATTGGATGAATCGCATCCATCACAGTGGATAACTTCTGAGTTCACTGACTGTAATGATGATATGATTCCATGTTTTAAGAGAGTACCATATAAGTGTTCCATGCCCAGATAGCACATCACATGAGTTACAATATGCTCATCAACCAAGGGCACAGTTCATTGGTTGACTTGTACATGCCATTGACATGAACTGATCTTGTGTATTCTAGGTATCATATATTACACAACACTCAGGGGTGTGTTTCTAATACACTGGTGATGAAAGCTATTGAACTTTGCCACAGGAGTTGATACTTCATTGCCTCATAGTGTCAAGCATGGTTTTGAAACTTGTTTCCTGTAAGTGCATTTTGTAATCTCGGTGCAATGGACGGTGGTTAAAATATTTAGAATCTATTTGATAACAGGGGGCACTCACCTCTGGAAATGGATCTGGGCTGTATAAGGCTGGCATTGTCAAACCAGTGATTTCAAATTAAAGGTTGCCATCAGGTTGATTGCCTGAATATATATGTGGTTATATTATCTCTCTAAGAGACCAGGGGGTTCCTATGACTCTGAGTTTTACACTAACATATTAAGAACTAACATCCTCGCGAAGCGATGGTTGTCTTTTTTAAAGACTATTCTTGTTTTAGTTTTGGCATCGCCTTTAAGATCGGATTGGTTTAATCTCGCCATGCCGTAGATGTGCTGATACGCTGTAGTACACTCCTTATAGTGTGTGTGAACTGTAAGTTAAACAAGACGGTGGTATTGGTCTCTATCTTCTGCTGTTTATGAACACTATAACGCAATTTGTTTATTAGCAGCGAGGGGAGTTTGTGGAAGATATCCGAGTTATCGTTTCGCAGACTATAGATGTTTTGATGAGATTGGCTAATACTTTGCTTTCGAATTTACTGAAGTTATTGCTTATTTATCGGAATACGGTTTTGAAACCACGGCACACCGCCACCGGTGGTGTATCTATACAAAACAATAAAATAAATTACACGGCGTTACAATAGAATCTTAGAATTAAGTACAAAAACAAATAGAGATGATACACTTGTTACTAGGGCCAATCAAGTTCTCTTATTTGGTAGACACAAGTTAACCCTGGTATTAAGGATGACCGAATCACAAGCGGATGCGCTCTTATGTTACAATCCTGAGTTTAGTTCTTATGTTTGCAATATGAGTCTGTTATTTTTCTCAGTTTCATAATCGTTGTTCTATACATAGTTTGGAATTATTTTATTAAATGGTGGATGGGCATTTCGAGGATTATTCGTTTTTTTTCCAGTGACAACGAACACCTAACTTCGTTGTTTTTAACCGCCTTCTTGAGCCGCTTAGGATTTGATTTTCAAATATTGCGATATTCATTAATGGTGTTTGAGATTATGTCCGAAAACCTATTAGTCGATGGGACATTGTCCTTCTATAGCTGTTGTTTTTTAGTCTCCATCGGGGGGCTAGGGGAAAACCACGTGTAAAATCAAATTAAGTTATTAACATCATCATAACGTCTGTTCCCACAATAAAACTGGCACCATATTTCTTGAAACACTGAAAAAATGTCACTTCAAAATTCAGTTCCCCAATACAGTACCTAGTGGATACACAATCACTTCACAAACATGGGTTACAGTATTCAATCACCGCCCGTATGCGGTGTAGAAAAACCTTTCATCTGGGAGTGCAGTACCATTGTTATAGGTCGCGCAGCTGAAGAGATTTCAGCTGTTACGCTCGCCATTAGACTGAGTACGTTTCAGGACAAGTACGTTACCTCAGTCCAAATAATAAAATTGATCTCTATAGTGCGTGTTCAATTAACGTTTTGGGCCATGTTTTTTCATCATTATTCGAAAAGGAAGAACATGAAACACATAATGAATAGAATGTTTTGCTGGAGCAAGCGTGACCTAACAATTTGTGAGAACCAAAATACCGTAACTATTTGCTTAACTTCATTTCTATTATTTTACCGGTTTTCAGAGAAAATTTAGATGTCAACTACCTATATTATAATGTACACTGGTTAGTTATTGTGAGAGAGGACGGGTAGTTTGTCACTCACCCCTAATCGTGGAGTGGTAACACCTGTCTTAACAATGGCCTACATACCCGGCCCCTTGTAATATTGTATGCTCATGGTTAGCTGAGTCTATACATATCCATTGGTCTCTGATATTGGGAAAAAAATTGAGGTTGACCTTTTATATATTTTTAAGAAAATTTGCCATTTTTATGTGCGGGAACAGACAGTTAAATGTGGATCGTAATATTTATTATGATTTACACTTGGTTTTCCTACCCCAGATGGGACTACAGAATTGTAACAGTTGGGTTATTTGGTCCACGCCCATGGTCTATATTGATTTCCGTTGAACTATGTGGCCTCATTGGGTAGGTAGATACTCATTACCGGAATTAAAGGGATTAGCCGCGGCATAATTTTTTTCCCCGAGGGAGAATCGAAACAAAATGTGGAGGAAATGTCATTTTTTGTAAAACTTATGAATTAGGGTAGTGTGTACAATTCTATATTACTGCATAACAAACCACCAAAAGTGCAAAAATGAAGTATTTGAGGAAAATGTCATACTATCTCCCGCAAAAGCACATATAGTGATGACGTCTCAAAACTATAAACTAAACAACTGATTATGGTTTACACCAGTACGGAATAAACAAAGATCAATAAATGTTTGTGTTCGAGGTCAAACTGATAGAATCATGGTGCACAAAACCGGATTAAAATCTGGGTATCACAGGAAAAGGCTTTTTTTTTTTTTTTTTTTTTTTTAACCTCAAGTCGGAATTTAAAGAATCGGATAAAACGTACTGCCTTGTCCTTAATACACGGATTTCAAGCAAACCAATTGCAGGTTATGTTACATATCCATGCCGTAAAAAAAATACCAAAATATGAATTTGATAATTATTCGATGTTTTCAGATAGCAAATCGCTGCTTATCCCTTTTAAGAGGCCCAAGTTGTCTGTTAATTCTACAACATGAGCTGCCTAGCAACCAGGACCGACCTGTAATTATACAATGATGTGTTTTGAAAACACCGATAAGTGGTCACGGTTTATAGACCAGTTATAGTATGATCTTTTATTCTCACGTCAGTTCATTAAAAGTTTGTGGGGCGTGTCGACGATCCATTCGTTCGAGAGGTTGTTGCTTTACCCAATCAGTCAATAGGAACTCGATGTCACGATACCGGTAAGATTAAGGCCATAATTTAAAAGAATTTTCCTTTTCTCACGAAGAAAATATTACAAAGCAAATGCAATGAGTAAATTCAAACACCAAACTTGAACAAACTCTGAAGCCTTCAAAATAAGAAAATGATACGAATAAGTAATTATTACTCACCAAAGTCCTTTTTACGTATTAAGGAATACTAGACAAATCTGAACACGGAACATTTATTCATTGGTTCCCAGAAATAATATGACATCTTGGTCCAATAGTTTAGAGTTTGGTCACTCCTCACAAACTACAGGATTACGTGGCCTAATCCTCCGCTTCACTCAGCCTCGATGTTCGTGACAATTTATCCGTTCTTTGATTGCCTCCAAACAAAGGAATCGATTGACTGTCTCACACTTTACGACACACAATCTATTCAATTGACTCTGGTATGAAGCCTTCACATATTAGATAAAAAAAGTTCATGTGAATGGGTTAAAGCATCATATTATGTTGAACAAAATTGAGCATTTAAGCTGTTTTAGTTTTTTATATCTCAACACATCCCCCCCAAATTAATTCTTACCATCGACAATATGCGTTTACTGACAGGATAAAAAATCAGGACTTTTTAACAGCAACTGGTTGTAAACATGTTAGGGCCTGGTATCTTGAAATAGGTCGGCCGGCCTGTACAAACTGGGCAATTGTATCTGGTAGAGTTTTTTAATACTATGGGCCCTAACGATTCGCAGGCAACAAATGAAGCGACGTAGGATGTAGGGGTTTGGGTCATATAACTCCCGCCATAATTTTCTTTCAAACTTTCGCAGAATACCGTTTCATCGATATGATCGAAAAATTCAAGAAAAAAAAAATCGGGGCGTCACGATGTCCACTTATTTGAGTTAAAACATTATAAAATACACATTTGTCGCCAAAATTAACTACATAAGTCTATGGAAACAAATCATTTTTTTCGAGGACATTTTGGTTATAGCCTAAAAAATTTAGCCTAATTTCTGTGCTATTTTTATATAAGTGGCGCACTCATGAGAGCTTTCTAATAAATAAAAACCATAATGGGGTCACCGAGTCCCCTTTTGAGATATCAGGCGGAAACCCATCTTTGTCTTGAAAAAAATGACCCTTGCGACATATTAGTGCGTACAGCTCCGACCAAAAAACGCAGAAATAATCGCAACGTGTGTTGTTGAGCGCGTGTCTCTGAATGTTGCGTGACCAGCAGATCGATTCTTTCGACCTTAACGGTTCGTTCAACTTTCACTGCAAGGTGCGTTGCGGTAGTTGCAGTGCTCGAATTCGGTCTTTGTCCAGTTATACTGCAGTGCGGTACTGCAACCGAGTTAAATTATTTTAACTGCAGCTGCAGCGGGTGGTTGAGTTGCTGCAGCAAGTGTTCGATATATCGGCACTGCACTGCGCAGGCAGCGTAGTATGAACGAACCTTGGCTTATAACATTCGCTTTCACTTTTTTTTTTAATTTTTGTTCCTGAATCCGAGTTTAGTGTTATCATACTTTTTGTCAATCTATATTCTGCAGTTTGTGACAGGAGAGGTGGCATCACTCCGGTTTAGACCTATTTTATTAGGGTTTGATAGATTTTGTTCTTAAAAGCAGACATGTCAATAAGGATTCTTCACATGACCACTCGAATTTAAACCGGAATATCTCAATAAAATAAACGATATGGGAAGGCACACTATGCGAAGGACCCCCCGTCTACACAAAAAAAAACTATAAGCAGCAGAAAAACAATTTTTCCAGGCACAAATGAATACCGAAACCCAAATTCGGAACATTGGGGAAGCTAAAAGCTTTTTTCTATCTGATTATAAAGTAGAAATTACCAAAATTAATAAAAATAATGCATAGGCACCATTTTCGCATAGTGAGGTCTCGTAACGGGCTTACTCGGCATATAGTAGAGAGTAGCTAAGTCATGTATGCACTATTTAGGACGAGGATAGCTCACTGTTTTAGACCTAATATGAACCCAAGGAACAAACTTGTGACTATGTGCCAAAATTGTATCCTGGTCGAATGGCCTGATTTCGCCAAATTCAAAATGGCCGCCAAAAATCAATTAACAACAGATTTTGGCTTCTAAGGTCCTTAGAACAAAAACAAATAAACGCCGTTTTTGGATAATAAAATGGCTGTTAAGATAAAAGCAACACGCAGGACATCATTAAAATGGTATTTTAATCCTTGTTAAAATGTTTCAAATCCAGATGGCGGCCAAAAATGGCCGCACAACATTTCAAAATCTTAACAAAATGGCAATATATTGACTCATATTGCCATAAATCACAATTAAGCATTGCCAGTGGATTCAATTAATTAAATTAATATATCTCAATGACCACATTAATAAAATTATATCTGACAGTTAGTATTTGTAATAATGCTTGAAACTTCAAAAATGGAGCTATCGATTAGCTACCTGAAAGGTGAAAACTGAAACACCACCATAGAAAATTTGCCATTATAGTACCATTATTATTTAGAAATTGCCGTACAACTAACTAAAATAATGCCAATATTCATTCCAATAGTGTAGTTACCTTCTATCATCTAGAAAATTGCATACAACTCTAAACTTAATGCAATATATCATTCATAACAGTGGGGTTATCCCCTGTGTTACCAAGCCTTTTTTGTACAACGGTTTAAAAAGGGGTGGTTACCACCCCCCCTCGAGAATTTGTTGATAAAGCACCCAATGCTTATGCTTATTTTGATGACACAAGGATTATAGGTATGGTCAAACCTCTTTCCATTGAAAAAGTACCAACATACCTAGGTATGGTGTCACAATGACGTCATCAAGTCCCGCGAGTGGGCAAATTGGCCATTTCCACAGAAAATAGGTGGAAAAATTCAATTTTGCTCTAAAAAACGTAGACGTAGAGGGATTTCATGTCAGGGTGGTTTTCAGCTCTAAAGATGGCAATTGGCTAGGTTTTAATAAAATAGATGTTTTTGAGCCATTACTGTGCATAAATTTGAAAAATGCCAATAAAATATCCTTGGGTGGCAACCCCCGGCCCTTACCCTTCGACTTTTGCGGCATATACCCTAACCCCCGGTGAAGGTGGTACCTCCAAACTTTTTCGCTAAAATGGACCGGAAAGGATGAGAGTGGGAGAACGATTACGTGGAAGATTTTACGAACATTTTTAGCATTTTAGCGCCCTGGGGCGAAGTTCACTAGGTAACCCCCCCCCCCTTGGTTAGACGAGGTTTATCTCTTATTGCGTACCACTACGTGTCTTGCCAGGCCCTCTTCCCCAATTAATAATTATATCTCTTTCTAGCGCCCATTATTATGAATCAAGGAAACAAAAACTAGAAGGTGTACACCACATTCTATCACGGCCAAAAAAAGCATGATGTTTGCCCCAAAATTCAGTCTTCACTGTGAATTCAGTAGTATAACTTAAAATTAGGGTTGTGGTATCAGACAGTGTTCATATATAGCCGATTGTAGGTTATATTTTTTTTTCAGGCAGTTGCTAATAAAAGCATAATATAACCGAGTCCAGGTAGATCAGGCAGTGCTCTTTCAGTAATAGGGTTTTACAACAATCACCGTCTTACATTTGTAGTACGTATCACCTTGGAACAAATCCAGAGCCATCCTGCATCAAGGACCCACATATTGACAAGAATATTTGTCACGTGTGAGGGATTTTCTTGAAGGCATTCGGGGTTTGCAGACCACATTCAGGGACTAGAAAATTGCCCCTAGCTTTCAAACCAAAGGACTAGAATTAATAATTATCATGTTATGATGCGTTTCTTAATTGTCTTGGAACCCACATTTGTGTTGGTAGTAATGTATTCCTTATATATGCTTGAGACTCAGCTATTTCTTTCAAAGTTCACCTTGAGGTCATTGCTATAAATGCAGCAAATCAGGTCATCAAACGTCTTCAGGTCTTTTGATGGTTTGGGGCACTTAACCAAGAATGTTCCGCCATGTTTTGTACTTTCTGTTACATGGAAAACTGTGTCAAAATTTTTGATCAGAAGAATTTCTTGTTTGCAGGGTGGTTAGCGTTTAGGGCTGCAAGGTTGTAGTCGATATCTTGCTGGTTGTGGTCTCGGGCTGTGTAGCACCCACCCCAGGCAGGAGTGTGGGAGATAAGTTATAAGCGTGTCTCCCGCGCATGCAGAGATGGTCAGAGTGGTCATACGATCGTTTCACTCCTGAGTTGCTAACCAGCCAGAGCTCTTGAGGCCAATATGTTTTTCAAAACTAAATGTGTTATGGTATAAGAGACACACAAAGAATCCGTGTCACCTGACTGATAGCATTATGGATGTAGGGTCTTGACAGGTGACCTAAAATGTCCTGAACATGGGAACGTCATCGTTCCTCGTTCAAGAAGAAAAGCCGAGTGGAGAAGCCCACCCAACTGACACAATCCATACCTGTGGTGATATACCAAGGTATAGAGGTTTTTGCTTGGTTTAGGTGTGAGCTTCCAACATAGAATTGTGAAGCAGTTGTGTGATGAAGATGACAAAGTTCTCTTTAAGTGCACTGGGACATTTTTGTTTGGTGAATCACACCAAGAAAAAACATTGTGTTTTGTTTCTTGGTCTTCCTCTTTCTCATTCTTGATGCTATCCTCTCTGTTGGAGTATCAAAACAACATGGATCTCACCATGACAACAGTTGGCTCAGCTTTTGTTGACCATAGAGTCAAGAAAATGTCAAGGGAATGTTCTTCTGTGGGTTTCTTTGTGGGGCGGTTTCTGTCCCCGCATTTATAACAATTAGTGGGTACCAAGCTCAAGTAACCCATCAGCGTTAACGAAGAAGAAGCAGAGAATTGGTGATCTTGTGAGGGAGTAGCTCCTCACAGTTTCCATTGTCATCTATCACTCAATAATTATCATGAGAGCTTGATTAAGCCGCTCACTACCATTACGAGCAGAGAAATATTTCCATACATAACAATACTACAACAGGCACAGGTGTGTACTTTTACATTGCCTCGCTAAGTGCCATGGATGGAGAAAGCTGATGACACGATGATAATTATTCCCATATGCCAGACATTTTAAGTCAACGTTCAGAACCTACATCAGCAACGCTTACATCAGGGAACGCGGATGTCTTTGTGTGTTTGTATAGTACAGTTACTAATGGAGATGATCTGGCCTCAAAAAGCTCTGGTTTTTTTTTTTGCAAACTTCGGAGTGAAAGATCAATATTTCACTACACGGTATCGCATGCTGCTAGGAGACGAGATTACAAAAGTGTCTTCCCGCACTCCATGTGCTGCGGGGGTATGTTCGACCACAACTACAATGATAGCACTAAACTTGAAAAGCCCTGACCGCTGTCCGCAAGCTAACTAAAAAATCTTCTCTGATTCAAGAATTTGACAGGTCCACAGCACACGAAAGCACTGTACAGATGGCGGGATACACTCTGGTCAAGCGCTTCAAACGATCCACAGACATGCAGCATTGGTTGAATCTGCGTTTTGCTGCAGTTATAAAGCATAGACCTCAAGGTGAACTTAGAAAGAACACAGCTGGTACCTCGATAAATGCGCGTCTACAACCAACAGTAAATGAGTCCAGGCCCCATTTAGAGACGCTATCCGTCAATATGCATTCCCTAGTCGTATATATGGTTGGAAAGAGAGGCAATTCAATTGCTAGTCCTTGATCTCAAAAAACACAAAGGCATGAGATCCCTACACATGTAGCAATGTGATCGCCAAAATGTGTGTCCTTGCAGGATTGATATACTAAGAAAGTGTTGCAAGTACTGCAAATTAAAGCAGGGCAATGATTGTAAAAAACCTCATGAACACTACATTGATATACCTGGACTCAGTAACGTTATGAACACTGCCTAGGTCTGGGACTCGGTATAAATGAACACTTGCCTGATAAACATGACGACTCAGTTATGTCAGGAACACTGAATTTGACAAAACTCGGGCCTCTCAACATGATTTAGAATTTGTGGCAACACTGATTTGTTCCTGGGATCATATTAACCGGAACAATTGAAATATTATTGGGTGGAGGCTTTATGTCATTAGAAGAGGGGCTGGATAAAGTCACGTAATGTATGCACCTGAAAGGATAACCGCAAACGGTGAGATGATAGGTTTGTAATGCCAATTTTCGAGTTTTTTCACCTTTCAGATCCATATGGACGCCATTTTGAATTTGAAACATTATTTATAATATTATAAATGTTGATATAAGGTTTATGTGCGTCTGGACGCCATTTCTAGTTGTTTGACACAATGGATTCTGCTATATGGTGAATACAACCCAATCATTGCCAATTTTGTAGATTGCAATGTTTTGGCCAGCCATTTTGGCCACATCTTGGATATTGAAAAAATGTTTCCATATTGACACTACCATTTTTAATGAGCTTGCTTGTGTTGACTTTTATCTGAACATTCAATTGTATTTAAAAAAAAAAACCCCATTGTTTTTATTCAAAGGGACCTTAAGAATTTTTAATAGGCCTTTTTTAATTAATTTTCCGCCATTTTTGGCAAAAATCAGGAATTTCCGGTCCAGGGCACATCAATTTAGGCCAAATAACCCAAGTTGTTCCATTGGTGGAGACCCCAACTTTTATAATGATATATGAATTATGTAGTATGCTACTGGTAATTCTAGATGATAGTGGTTTGTTGTTTTGTGTTGTTTTGTATTTGTTGTAATGGCAATTTCTATAGTGTTTTACTTTTCAGCAGCCTTAATCAGGCACCATTTTGAATGTGACGCATATTACATAATAGTAAATGTCCGATATAACTTTATGTTGGTCTTGCAGATGGTAGCCCTACCGAAGTCGAATTTATTAAGTCCGAAAAGAGTTATAACATGGATTATAACTTACCGATTTGTTTAGGTGACGCGGGGATTGTAAACGTAACGTGCAAATTAGAAGTGTAAGAAGGATTTAATAAATTAGGGACAAATAGATGGCGCTTTTTGAACACTAAATAAAATTGACAAAATTCAATTAAAATTTTGGAAAAATTTTTTTCAGTAAAGAGGAAAATAAAAAACCCCCCAAATTTGGAAAGTTAGAGGTTTTAAAAGGGACGAGAAAGTTCAAATATTACTTTTTGTAAAGGCCAAAAAGAAGACAAAAGACACAAGCATGGTTTGTGGGAAAGTTTGGATGTTTGACATTTTAACAATCTCGCCAAATGTTTTAAATTTAAAAAGGGCATTTTGTAAAAATATAAACATCACAATAATTATCACTCAGCATGCCAATGTTTCAAAATCGATAGTATATCCTTCCGTCTTTGTTGTCAACAATTGGTTAAGTAGCAGAGTACGCCTTCGGATTAAACAAATTCGGACTTCGGTAGAGCTACCATTATTATTACAGAATAAACACATTACGATCAAAGTTTAAGTTTCTTTAAAAAAAAATTTTTAACGAGTCAACATAATTGCCAATTTTGAAGATTTAAAAAAACAAAAAAATTTGGCAGCAATATTGGCCGCCATCTTGGATTTGAAACATGTTAACCAATATCTTAAAAATACCATTTGTCAATGATCTATGTGTTACTTTTGTCTGTACATACCCTTTTGTAACCAAAACACAATAATTTTGTTTGTCTTAATCGACATTAAGTGGCTGTGAAGTCGAACGTAGTCAAATGACCAAGTTTTAGTCTTTTTTCATGTTACGGATTATTCAAATTACATGTTTTTCTTTCCATATATTTTACAGAATCCTATACTATTAGTTTATTTTTTCCTATATTTTGTTCATTTTACCTTTACTATGTTACGCAATTTTTGACCAAAACAATCACCGGGGCTGAAACTGCAAAAAGGGGGGTAATTTAGCGTATTACGCAATACGGTCTGTGCTATTCGGCGCGCGCAATGTAATGAAGCGAATCAGAAACGCCTTGATGCATCGTTCGATAAGACGCATACGCATGGTAACTTGTATGCAATTGTAAAATGGTTGCATGCCCACGTGAGATGCTTTGCAAACAGAATGGGATTTTAATTACACGATTTGAGCCTCATAAATTGTTGAATTTTGATCATAGTATCCAGATGAACAATTTATTTGACCTGTGCAGAAGCAGTGTGAAGAATAAGAGATGAGAGCTTGTGTTTTGGAGAATAAGTCTATATTTGGTCTGCAAACGGCGACAATTTGGGACAAAATGGGCGATTTTCTCTTGTGTTCACTTTCGTCGATAATTCGTGATTTTCGGTTCACAGTTACTAGGAAATCCATATTCAGCAAAGGTAAGAAAGGGAAATGCATCGGTAGGGCATATCAAAATCTATATAGGGTCGGTATTTTTTAATTTTTTAGTTTTTCATTTGGTTAAAAATCGTGATTTATGTCAACCTTTGAAACACAACATCTTGGCGTTGCTTCCAAATTGAACACACGGGGGTTTTGGATTTTGGCGAAAATTTGATAAATAGTGCAGGAATTTGAAAAGGGGGAAATTCCGACCCTTAGGAACTATGAATCTGGAAGACAAAAACGCACAAGGCACATTTTTATAACATTTCTTATTTTTTTATAGGGAACCAAAAAAAATGAGTGGAAAATCATCATTTTCTGATTTCGTCAAAAAAATACGTATTTTTGGGGGAAATATTACATATTTGGATTTCCTTGAGTCATTCCTTCTAAATATATATCCTTTTATTATGTTGGAACAACAATTAAGAAGATACGGCAAAAAACAGTCCTTTGAATTCCTGACTAACAAGCCACCTTAAGGTGATTGGGTCACGTTAATAGCTGCGCGCACCAGTCCCAAGCACATATTTCTGCCAAAATTGTGACTTGGCGTTCCAAGCTGTCCGCGCGCGTAAAAAAACCACCCTTGCGTACTGTGCGATCTTCCGAAGATAGAAGCACGCTTTGGCCATTGACTGTTTCCAATGAATGTCTGTTCACAGAATGTAATGCCATTATTCAGCACGAAACAAGTCGGCTGCGTAACGTGCTTTACGCGCAGATTTTTAAGGGAACAAGGGACTTTGCCAATTTTGAACTCCGCACTTTTGGGGTCGAAAACAATGATAACTTCCCGCGGTTTCGAATTCGAGTTTAAATCACAAATTTAAGACTTATTTTATACTTATCTTACGATGAAAAATACACAAATCATATTTAGATTATTATGAAATTATAAATTGTATTCACATTACCCTGAGCATTAATTTAAAATATTGTTGGTGAATGAAAGTTTGAGCGTGCGCATTTTTTTTTTTTTTTTTTTTTACAAATCATTGAGTTTGTTTACCTGATATCGTTTCGCGAGGCAAAAGCTACGCTTTACGTGCAAATAAATGCCCAGTGAGAATCTCAAATAAAGGCTTATCTCATTTTAAAACAATAAAATCCCAGAGCATGGGCACCTTTCCAGAAGGAATAATTGAACAAGGGAAAATGGACATGCCTTCCATCACCTCCTGACATTGTGAACTGATTCGAATCATGTAAAAACACGTATGCAGCGTTTAGCGCGTTCAATAACATTCGTGAGCGAAATGCGTGTCGCAAAGGAGTCGCTGCGTCGATGACTAATTTGGCAATTGCGCTACGCGAAGCACTACTAAAACACGCAAGTGTTGAAATACGCACAAAACATGGAATAATGAAGTGGTTAACTTATCCGGTGTGATTTATCCGCTTCAAAATTCAGCATTTATGCTGGGTTAGTCCAAATTTAAAAAGGGTTCTCTTTAAAATAAATATTCCTGATTTAAAATCTTTTAAAAAGGTTCGCTTTTCTGAGTTTTTTGTTGGGGAAATCATTACCGTCCAGGCTTAGCGTATGGGGCCTACAGGTTTGCAGTCAGTGAA
>JAMKCH010009040.1:0-40108 GCA_023653785.1 Ophioderma brevispina
ATATCATCTGAACCATTAGCCTTAGTAATCCATGTGTACCTAACCTTACATACAAATTCAGTTGTATCTGTAAGAAATTCACAATTTTGTATTTTCTGTCCATAAACAGACAGAAATTACAGCACAGGGCCTATGGAACTGTGGGAAAGGAAGCAATTGCTCATAATACAAAACTGCAAGGTCGGAATCAACCAAAATTTTGTGAATAAGCTTTTCTCAAGGCTATCTATCTAGTGAATCAACAAGCAATTTCTAGGCTAGTTTTTACCAGTTGGTCTCAGTGCAGCACATGGCCGACTTCCAGTAAATGGCATGCATGTGACACACCCCCTGAAAAAGGCAACACTTGTTGCTGCGGCCCACTTCTCCGACACCAATTTTGACAGGCCAAAATTCCACAGGATCTAATGCTTCTAAGGTTGTCAATGACCAAGCGACATTCAGGTTTTTGCATCTGGTTTTTGCTGATGTAAGCGAGGAAACATACATATACGTAAACATCAAGCATGTCATATTAAAATTTTAAGCCACGTACAGCAATCTCACATGTAGTATCTGACAAGGCATCTTAAAATAGCTACATTTAAGGGGGGGTGGGGGACCTGACCGTGTTATCTGAGCGAGACAAGTCCTCTCCACAATGAACCTATTTACTGGGACAAAGATCAGATCCAACTAACTAAAATTATAGGAAACGGCTGAAATTTATGACCAACCGTAGTACTCCCCTGACTGGGATTAGTTCTTGCGAAATGCTTCTAATTATATCAGGCAGTTACTTGTTGCAGTACTTAGATCATTCTGATAAACGGATAAATCCGGTCTTCCTTTCTACATTGTAAGTTTTTGGAATGAAAATGGTCATTGACTCCCAAATGACTTACTGCCTTGGAAATTGGAACAGGTACTATACTACTGTAAAAGTAGAAATATTTGCGCTACATTAATTTTCACGCTTTTCTTGCACTTCTGAGCAAGCACAAAATTTAGAACAAGTGAAAATTTTTAATTTGTGTGCAAGTCTGTAGGATAGCTGAAAAAAGTAAATTTAAAAACAAGTGAAAATGCTAAAAATTGCATAAGCACGAAAAATTACACATGCAAAAATTAACTTTTTTACAGTATGCAATTCATGGTATGATGACCCAACAAGATGCCACCAAGTTGAAGGGAGTTCCAAATGGGAGGGGAAGTAGGGTGAGCTGTTATTGTGGGTGGAAGATATAAGGGGGGGGGTGGTTCTCACATTGTGATGAAGTATGGTATGTGCCACACCTATAGGACCCTCATTTTCAGGATGTTTTTCAGTTCCAGAGACCCCCATTTTAGGACCATTTCAGTTCCAGTGACCCTACTTTTCATGTCCAAAGCCATATTCTACCAAATTTTCTTCAAAAAACCTCAAAAAGTCGCTGGAAATTGCAGCTTGTTTTCTGAAATATTTGGAAAACCTAGGACCCCATTTTTTGGGCTTCAAATCAGCTCCAGAGCCTCAATTTTTCAAATCTGGGAGGCACATACCAACCCCCCAAAAAGTTGAGAACAACCCCCCCCACCCCCGGGCGATATAAGGGTGGGATTCCATACAATATATAAATTATACACAAAAAAGAAACTTCCACTTTTGTATAGCCCATAACTCAGAAACTGTGTGCCTGAATAGAAATTCAGAGGAGGAAAAGGTAGAAATTGTTTTGAAAACAGCATTTGTCACAATAGCATAAATTTTGTAAAATCAGAAGTCATTTGAATGAAAAAAGGAAGATGCAGCTTAAAAAGTCACCATTAAAGGCCAGTGACGGTACCAGAGGCATGGATTTTGGGTGGGAGTGGGGAATCATGAAATTCATGATATTTTGGCCCTAAAGTGGTAATAGAGCAGGAGCAGAATATCATAGGGGCCTTATTTAGGAGTTCATTCACCCCCCCCCCCTACAGAAAAGGTTTAACACCTTTGGTAGTTAGTATGGACCCTCTATATAAATTTTAGATAGGTAGTATATAGGCCCTACCCTCAAATTGTGGTATATCACTTTTTCAATAGGGGCCAATTAAGTTTACACAGGGGTCAATTTTTTTAAAATGCCCCAATCCTGTTGAAATGTATGCCATATTGTCCATCTAATCATAAGGATTCCAAAAATGTATAGTTTGAACCACCTACAACCATTGGTTTTTGGAGTTATAAGGTAAAATGACTAAAATGGTAAAAAAAAGGTCAATCTCAATTTGTACAGGGTCACATTAAAAGTTAATCTGATTATATTTAAAATACTTGCAAATTATTGTCTGAGCAAAATTGGAGCAACTTCTGATTTTGACCCCTGTGCAAAGGGAAGTTGATTTTTACCATTTTAGCTATTTTTACCCTATTAAAGGTCCATGGCCCGATCGCTAATAGCCTCGTTCCCAGAAGCCCCAGATTTTACCGGAAGTGGTCAACATTTTGATATCAGAAGAAAGCTACTATTTTTCTCATATACCCTGTGAAATCTTAGAGCCAAAGGACGTTTGGTTTGGAAGTTACGAGCGAAAATGTGCTCCAATTTGGTCAACCAATATTAATTTTACACAGTACTCTATGGGGCTTGCAAAATCACGTTTTTAGCTCTCGCATCAAAACGAAATGAAATATCGGCACGAAACTTTACAGATTGAGTTTTGGAGTAAAGGCCAATCTATCAAAATGAAAACTTCATATCCTAAAATCAGGCCATCCCCCTTTAACTCCAAAACCAATGGTCATAGATGGGGTTCACACACCCCAACTTCCATAAAAAGGGCAAAAGGTCCACTTTTTGCTGATTTCTTTGATCAAAATCCAAAATATAGTCCACTTTTTGGTGATGAAATGTTCAAAAAGTCCAAAAAGGACAATTTTAGTTGGATAAGGTCAACTTTTACAAAACAAGGTCAACATTTTCAATAGCCCCGCACCCCCCCAAATAAATCCTGCGTACGGCACTGGTCCCAAGCAATGTGGCAAAGGGATCTAGGCTGTCAGGGGGCTGCTTAAAGGCTGACTCAGAGATTTCCCAATGAGGGCACACTCAATTTTCAAACAAGTCATGTTTTTTGCATAGGCCTATAATGTGGGTCCATATGTGAATAGCTAAGCTCAAATCAAAGTCCTTCATATAGAAAAATACAACTTTGCTAGAGTAGCCACGCTAGGGATCCATTTTATGTTTTTTGGTTGGCATTTTTTTACGCTGCAATATATTCGGTTTATATTTTTTTATTTGTCAAAATTGTAGTTGCCGCTTTGCATTGACGCAAAAAAATTGTTTTGATTAAATTTTAATTTTCTTAAATTTACAGTATTTTTTACAGTGTAAAAAAGGACACACCTAGATTTGTTTAGCTGACCAATGAGTGTCTTTGTCTGTCACTACTGACAAATGCAATTGAACAGAGATTCATATTTTTTTAACAAGTGCTTGTTTTGTCTTCATCACAAAAAGCAAACCTTATGAGAAAAAAAATAAGACTTGTTCCCTTTATTTTTGAACTACTGCAAGTTTTGGCCGGATGCGTAAGAAAATCCGGCTTATGAAATGGCAATGTCTGGATGTAGGATGTATGTAGGTAAGGTTTTGGACGAGTGCATAGCAAAATCCGCCTTATGAAATGGCAATGTCGGATGTAATCGGTGTATGTATGTAAGGATGTATGTGTGTGTTTGCAGGAACAAAAACGGTAAACATGTTCCCATAACTTTTTTCCAGATGAGCTAGAGTACCCAAACTTAGATATATTGTAGGGGGGACACAAAGGCTTACTAACTATGTAATCCATCCCCCATGGTCCTCCCCTGGGTCTGACAGGGGGGTGGGGAAATGTACAAAAAAGGTTAACATTTCACCAAAAAGGTAAACATTTTTGCCATTAACTTTTTTTCCAGATCAGGTGGGAGTACCAAAACTTAGGATATAATTGTAGGATGGCACAAAGCCCCTACTTCTAAAAACCATGTAATCCATTCACCTAGGTCCTCCCCTGGGTATGACGGGGGTGGGGAAATGGACATGTAAAAAAAGGTCAACATTTCACCAAAAAGGTGTAACATTTTGGCCATAAACTTGTTTTCCCAGGATCAGCTAGAGTCACCTAAACTTATAATTTTGTTAGAAGGGCACAAGCCCCTACTAACCAGGTAACAATTCCCACGGGGTCTCCCCTGGGTGACAGGGGGGTGGGGACATGTCAAAAAGGGTCACATTTCACTCAAAACGGTAAACATTTTGCCATAACTTTTTTTCCAGAGAAGCTAAGTACCTATTAAAAAACTTAGATATATTGTAGAAGGGCACAAGCCCATACAACCATGTAATCCATTCCCCCAGGGTCCCCTCCCCTGGTTCTGACAGGGGGTGGGGGAAATGTCAAAAAAGGGTCAAATTCACCAAAAAGGTTAAACATTTTGCAATAACTTTTTCCAGATCAGCGAGAGTACCTAACCTTATATATTTTGTATGAGGGCAACAAGCCCCTACTAACCAGATAATCCATTCCCCCAGGGTTCATCCCCTGGGTCTGAAAGGGTGGTGGAAATGTCAAAAAAGGTCAACATTTCCCAAAAAAGGTAAAACATTTTGCCATAACTTTTTTTCCAGATTCAGATAGAGGACCTAAACTTAGATATATTTGTAGAGGGCACAAGCCCCTACTACCATGTAATCCATTCCCTCAGGGTCCTCCCCTGGGTCTGACAGGGGGGGGAAATGTCAAAAAAGGTCAACATTCACCAAAAAGGTCAACAGTTTGCAATAACTTTTTTTCAGATGAGCTAGAGTACCCAAACTTAGATATCTTGTAGGATGGCAACAAGCCCCTACTAACCATGTTTCCATTCCCCCAGGGTCCTCCCCTGGGTCTGACAGGGGGGGGGGTGGGGAAAATGTCCAAAAAGGTCAACATTTCACCAAAAAGATAAACTTTTGGCCATAACTTTTTCGCCAGATCAACTAGAGTACCTAAACTTAGATATATTGTAAGAAGGGCACAAGCCCCTATAACCATGTAATCCAGTCCCCCAGGGTCCTCCTCCCCTGGGTCTGACAAGGGTGGGGAAAGTCAAAAAAGGTCAACATTTCACCAAAAAGGTCACATTTTGCAACAACTTTTTTTTTCAGATCAGCTAGAGTACCGAAACTTAGGTATTTTTGTAGAAGGGCACAAGCCCCTACTAACCATGTACTCCAGTCCCCCAGGGGGTCCTCCCGTGGGCCTGACAGGGGGTGGGGAAATGTCAAAAAAGGTCACCATTTCACCAAAAAGGTAAACATTTTTTGCATAACCTTTTTTCAAGATGAGCTAGAATAGTCAAACTTAGGTATTTGTAGGAGGGGACAACCCCCTACTAACCATGTAATCAAGTCCCAAGGGTTCCTCCCCTGGGTCTTGAAAAGGGTGGGGAAAATGTAAAAAGCGTCACAATTTCACCAAAAAGGTAAACATTGGCAACAACTTTTTTTCAGATCAGCTAGAGTCCTAAAACTTAGATATAATATTGTAGAAAGGCACAAGCCCCTACTAACCATGTAATACAATCCCCCAGGTCGCCGTGGGTCTGACATGGGGGGGTGGGGAATGTCAAAAAAGGTCAACCATGTTCACCAAAAAGGTAAACATTTTTCCATAACTTTTTTCAAGATGAGCTAGATTAGTCAAACTTAGGTATGTTGTAAGAGGGGACAACCCCCTACTAACCTTGTAAATTCATTCCCCCAGGACCCTCCCGCTAGTCTGACAGGGGGTGGGGACATGTAAAAAAGAGAAACATTTCACAAAAAAGTAAAAACATTTTGCCTATAAACTTTGTTTTCCAGATGAGCTAGAGTAGTCAACTACGTAAAGTAGATTGTAGGAGGGGACAAGCCCCTACTGACCATGTAATTTATTTCCCACGGGGTTCTCCCATGGGTCTGACAGGGGGGGGGGAATGTCAAAAAAAGTCAAACATTCCCCCAAAAGTCATTTTTTGATAGATTGAGTTAAGAAGTAGCCAAACTCAATAAGAATTTTAGGTCATCAGACTTGAAAGGGTTTAGACCTATGCCTTTCATAAGCTCTCGGCGACCGTCTAACTGCCGATATGGAGTTTTGTTGAGGTTTGGTCCAACAGTCTACTTTCAAGTGCCTTCATGCAGGCAGATGGCTTATGGACTTTTTTGGTCTCCACATTCTTGCGTGACATAGTATTGACTATACATACACAATGTAACCCATATATTCAACGCCCAGAAGCTGCACATACCCTAGGGAGAACAAAGCAATCCGTCCATACCGCCATTGGCGGGTTTACAGATTTGCAAACTATTTTTGCCACCTTGGGGGACACTGATGCGAACCGTTAAAGGTGCAATGAGAGATTCCACATATCAGATTGTCCCTAAAATTCGAAAGTTATGATTTTTGCCCTGATGAAAGCTTCCATCAAAAATATACCAGGATGAAGATTAAGCTGAGAAGTTTCTTTGGTACATAAATACATGAAATTTATAATCCGTATAGGAGCAAAGATGCCAATTCAGCCTATGTTTTACATTGCAATATAAGCAAATCAAATCGCGCCTTTTCTATCCTTTAAGACATTGCTGTATGAAAAACAAGCAAGCAAGCTATTGGTGTCTAATCTGTATGAAATTGCTATTATGACACAATATTTGGGTGCCTCACAATCTCTCTTTGCACCGTAAGGACAGACTTTTCTCACGCATTGTGCTTGAGCTAAGTTTATTGCTAGTGGCAAATTAATCTAGTACTCCGTGCTTGCACTCATGCTTTGCTTTTGTAAAGTAGGCTAAGTTACACTTAATGCTTGTTGCCGCCCCTTGCGGATTGAGAAAAACCAAGATTTAGACAGAGACTAACTTGTTAGGCCTAGACTTGAGTTTAGACTATTCGAATTCTGTGTACGGTACTCTGTTCTAGCAGACAAAGTTTATTGTTGTCACAAATTTGTTAAAATTTTCAAACTCATGATCTGTTATGAATATTTTTGAAATTAACATGAAAAATGCTTTCAATTGGGTCCAAACATGCCAAGTCTTAGATAAAAAAGTTATAAGATGCCTCAAATTTTTGAAAGAAAGCTTCCAAAATCACATACTTCGGGATGGCCCGATTTAAAGATGTGAAGTTTTCATCTTGATAAATTGGCCTTCATGCCAAAACCCCATCTGTAAAGTTTCGCGCCGATATTTCAATCCGTTTTGAGAGAGCTAAAAATGTGATTTTGTAAGCCCCATAGAGTACTCTGTAAGATTAATATTGGTCGACCAAAATGGGGCACATTTTCGCTCATAATTTCCAAACCAAACATCCTTTGGCCCTAAGATTTCACAGGGCAAATCAGAAAAATAATAGCATTCTTCTGATACTAGTACCAAAATGTTGACCACTTCCGTTAAAACTGGGGATTCTGGGGACGAGGATATTAGTGATCGAACCATGGACCTTTAAAGGTGCGTGTTCCGATCGTGTTTGGGACCCCCCTGATTTACCCGGAAGTAGTATCGATTTTGATATCAGATGAAAGACCGTATTTTTCTCATTCTCGTCCTGAAATTTGAGCCCTCAACTCCATTTCATTCCCAAGATATCAACAAAAAAACGCCGTTTTAGTGGTTAAACCATCAATATTAGCACAGTATTGAATATGGCTTTGCAACATCATTAATGCGTCTACCATCAAAACCACAAGTTTGTTTCCCACGGTACTTGATGGGGTGTATGTGCAAGTGCCAGGCTTTCATATCAAGTAGAGAACACAATACACATAAATCGAAACAAGCACCTTTAATAGTTGTGCATGCAAAGCGTTAGTGTAGGCCTAACTAAGCCTAAGGCATATCAACTAGACTAGAACAAGCATATTGTACTCAGTGCGATTGAACCAGATAACCATCAAACAATTTGCAGGCATTGTATGTCACAATATTGATAAGACTGCCTGGTGATGTACAGGGTTCTAGCCTAGATACCTATCCTAGAACGGCAATGAACCAAATCATTTGTTTTTTATCCTAATAATGGGAGTGGAACTGATTATAATCCCCTGTTGTCAGATATCGTTATTATCAGCTCTACTGTCGTTTATGAACGTGGAAGGATGTCGAGGTGTACAGGGCTAGACTTTGTCTCCGGTTGGCAACTCCTTAAATCTTTTATAGAATAAGATGTATTGTTTTGGGGATGTTATGAAGATGGGTTTTGATAACATTAAGTGAGGTGATTTAGAATACACAGTAGCACAGTTCTTGTTACGATGAATAGAGACTGTGGGCCTACGTGATTGGTGCAAAGAAGCAGGTCAAAGACGAGGGTCAAAGACAAAATGATGGGAGGAGCAAAGGTAAGAAAGGGGAGAGAGAAAAAGGAAGGGTAAACGGTGAAGGAGGAAAGAGGGTAGATAGAAGGGGAGAGTGAAAAGGAAGGTAAAGAAAAGGAGGGTAAAAGCAAGAGGAGGGAGGAAGGGTAAAGGGGAGAGGAAGGAAGATAAAGAGGAAGGGTAAGGAGAAGAGGAAAGGAGAGCAGGAAGGTAAATGGGAGAAGAGGGAGGTAACAAAGGAGAGGAGGAAGGTAACACAAAGGGGAGGGAATAGAATATAAAGAAGAGAGGAAGTAGAGATGGTAAAGGGGAGAGGAGGGAGGGAAAATAGGAAAGGTAAATGGAAAGTAGGGTAAATAGAAAGGTAAGGGAGGGGAGAGGGGAGGACAAAGTAATAAGGGAAAGAGGGAGGACAAAGGGGAAAGTTATATAGATGAAAAGGAGGGCAAAGGGGAGGGTAAAGGGGAAGAGGAAGATGGAAGATATTGGGGAAAAAAGGGTGGAGAAGATAGAAAAGGTAAAAGAGGAGGAGAAAAAGTGCACGGAGAGAACAGCAGTGTCTAGTCAAGATCCAAGTGCTGCATTGCACTGAGGTTAGTGTGCAGCTCAAAGTTTTTCCCCAGATGGTGTATTGAGTCAATCCCACAATGCCCCTGTTTTGGGTAAAATTTCACCTCAATAGGGTCATGTGATCCAACAGAAATCGTATTCTTAACACATAAAAACCCTGACTTTTACAGTTATTTTAGCCTACAAAGCATTAGTACTTAGGGAATTTTATCATGATCATGAAATGTCTTGTGGTTCTTAAACTTTTGGAACACTTTTTATCCTTAAGTACTGACATGTGTTTAGTACAGTACACTTAGTATAGGCGCATTGCAATGCATTTTGGGATTGGTTCAAAACACCTTTGGTTTCACCCATCTCCATCGTATAATTTTCATGACCATTGGGGTGCCTATGATTTACATGATGGTGTACATGATAAGAAGTGCATTTATGATTGGTATTATCATTTCTCACGCTCTTCAGTGAGAACTGTTTGGCATATGTGGCCTAAGTTAAGTCATGTGACCCGTAGTATAGAATAGTGCTATACGAGGGGTGAATCTGAATGCCGCGATGCCGGGCCTGTGCAGTGATCAAGTGCTAACCAGCAATCAATGACTTTACATAACCTAATAATTCTAAAAATAATTCACAAATATTATGGTTCATTTACCACTACAAATTTACATTTGTAATAAACTCACAGTCCTAGGGGAGCAATGGAATCCTGAAGTTAAACCCTACTGACATGATGTTGAAACACCAGTGGAGCATCTTTACAGCAATTCTATTATTAAATTTTCTTCTTTACACAGAACCATATGTTTTTGAGTCCCTGGTGACTCTTTGTTGTCTCTGGCGGCCTATTCATATTGGCCTAGTAAAGTATGTTTATCCATTCCTATTCTATCAACTTTTTACCTCTGGCACAGGGCCTACAACCTACAAATAGTTCACATAATATAATGATCTGTAAGTCCTGAAGTTATGCTAAGGGCTATATAAGGTTCATCAATAGAGTCTCATATCGAGACTGATTATCCATTGAGCTTAGCCCATTCCCATCACTCCTCTCCTCAAACTGTTACACTCTACATGCTCATGAAAAGAAATTGAAACATCATTTTTGCTTTTTGGGGTGAAAAAGCCCTCCTTTTTTGCAAACAACATTAAAGCATATTGCACATTTTTTGAAGAGCGCCCCCAATTTTCAAAATTTGATATTTTTGCACAGTTACGTTGGTATTGTCTAGGAAACTATACCTCGAACGAGATGCTAAAAAATGGCTTATTTATCACAAAATCATCGATTTTGTAATTAGAATTGGATCCCAGATTGGACTTAACGGCAGAGCTGGAAAGTCTACTTTTAGTCCTCCAAGATGACTATGCCACCACTCCTCTAGAAAAAAACCTCTAACTTGACTGCCCGAGGGCACTATTAAAACAACTAATAGATGAGCGTAGACAACGTATATGCGCATTTCCCGGCTATTTCACATTGGACAGGCCGTTTCCAGCAGCGTTGAATTATTATCGGGGTCCCGATAATAATTATTCTAGTACAAATTCCTTCGTTTGTGACACATAGACATTTTCGAGCTTAACATTCACAGGTATGTTTTACTATCCAGTTACCAATGGAAACGTGTAAAAATCTCCAAATTTTTGTTGAAAAATTGGGGGCGCCCCTCAAAAAATGTGCTAATCTTGCTTTAATTTAACTCTTTCTTCTTTCTGTCCCTTGATAATTCTGTATAATATAAACCATAATTAGTGAACATTTGCGATGGCTTCCAAATGTTTACACGTCATTTTGGAAGCCATCTCAAACAACCAACAAAGAACTCTTTTGTACTCATTAAATGCATTGTCATGCTTATCCTGAAAATGGCCATTAAAAGTTTGTAAAAATGTTAAAGTACGGTAAAAAAAACAAACAAATTTGAATGACAAATATTAATCTTGACCGACTATACTAGTTGCGGCTGGTTGTAAAGAGGTAAGTCTAAAAATAACTTCATTGTTTGTAAAGTCAAAGAATAAATTAAAATTTAAAACCCCTTTTGCAACAAATTGAAACAAAATATATATGTATTATAGCACATCATTGGGTCAATGGTGCAATATTTTCACATTACCTTCCCTCCTGCAGTTCCCTTTCCCACCTATGATCCCCCCCCCCCCCCCCATTCCTCTGTGTTTTTTTTTCCCCAGCCCCCCCCCCGTGTCTGTTAAAAAAAAAAAAATGCTATGGAACCACAACGTGCACTCATGTAGTAAAGAATAGCACATTTTTTAGGTTTAGGACAAAAAGGCCCCATCTGCAATAGCTGCCAGGTTGTTAGATTTGGCATATTAACCCACATAATAATAACACAACTGACAATGCAGCTATTGCAGATGGAGCCTTCTTGCCGTAAAACCCTCAATTTGTTGAACTGGCTCTTTGAGATGCTCTTTGAGGTGTCATCTTAACTCTAGATGATGCAGATTGGTTTGTTGCATCTCCATAAGTACCAGTAACCCTTCTAATGCCCTGTTACCTTGGTTACAGTTACAAACTGACCCTCCCCTACTGATCTGAAACTCATCACTTGCCAAATATTTGTTGTGTATGAACACTTGACCATCCACCTGGTGTTGGATTAAATTTCAGCTGTTTTCTCTTAATAAAAGTGCATAAAATTACTCATTTACAGGTGGGTACAACATGTTTGGTTTTTGTCAGTAAGGCTATATGCCCTGCGTGTCTACTATTTGAGGAGTATCCAAACACTTTTTTAATTGGTATCACCTGGCTAATAATAGCTAATAACTAGGAGTAAAGTTGTATGGTTCCTGGGAAATTTGACGTATTTCCCCCAATTGCAAGGGAATTCTTTGTGGGGTATTTTGCACCACATGTATATTGGCTTGCTTCCCCATTAAAGGGGCATTTCGGGATCCACAAACCTCGTCCCCCCGACTTACCTAAAAAAAGTGACGATTTCATATCAATCTGAACCGTTAAACATTAGTATCCATATTGCACAAATTATGTGCAAATTCGGGTCGTGTCTTTCAAGAATTTCGCGATTTTGTATTTTCTGTCCGTAAACGGACAGAAATTATAGGCACAGTGGCCTATGGGACCGGGGAAATAGCATTTTCTCATAACACAAAACCGCAAATTCGGGATCACCTAAAAAGATGTGAATAATTTTTTAAGTACAATTTTATTAAAAAAAAAAAAAAAAAAAAATGTGCTAGAATCACAAATGCACCTTTTAAAGGTGGATGACCTGCTTTTAAAGTATATAAAATTTTCATCTTGATAGAATAATCGTCACCAACGCGCACCAAACTCCCATCTGTACAGTTTCGCACCGATTTCAACCCGTTTGATTTCAGAGCTTAAAAAAACTGATTTGTAATTCCCCCTTGGTACTGTGTAAAATTAATATGTGACCAACTGATGGACATTTTCCTCATAACATCCACAACCAAAGATCACTTAGGCCCTGAGATTTCACAGGTAACTGATAAAAATGTACGGTAAGCTTTCTCTAGATACCAACATTTTGACCGACTTCCAGAACAATCTGGGTTCTTGGGGACGAGGCTATACGATTGGACCATGGCCCTTTAAAAAAATAATGATTTAATATTTTTGTTTGGAGTCATCAAGATTCATACCCAGATATATGGTCTAAAAGCATTAACTCTACTCCATCCTTCCTCTCCTGGGAATCTTCCATGAGATAAAAGACATAACAATAGACCTATCAGAAAAGACAACTTTAGAAATCATACCTATGTATATCTTATGTTGGGGTACTCACAAAAAATACATATGGCAGATGTTCTTCCAATCGGAGTCCTCATTTTCAACCATATAAATAAAATTAACTTTTCAATGCCAATTTTGCTCTAAAAGGGTACTTTTTCAAAATATTTTAAAAGGAAAGAGGATATTCATGCTACGTTAGTCGGCCTTTATTGCACATTTTTTTTGTCATGTACAATGTTTTTTTTTTTTTTTTGCCTGAATTTTAAAAACCCATTCCTGCATGAGGCAGGAACTGCAGCTAACGTCTCATAAAAACAAAAATCACAACAAATAGAGAGAGGTCTTTCACCCACTTCATGCATAACCTATAACACAAGGTGTTAGTTCCCGTCGTATTCCTTTCTCAGATCAATTTAATACCGACCTCAAAGTACTTGTGCCATTCAATGTTACCCAATACTTTATGCATACATATCCAACAAAAAAAAAAAAAAAATGTTCGTTCTTTAGATTTAGAAACCTCTATAAATGTTGGAATGGACTTTGCCCATTCCCCCCGCAAGATGGCCGCTAACCTAAAGGTGGAAGACCCTATACACTACCCTGGCACCAATCATTGTTACTCTGTCTTTGTTGTGTCATCATTATATGTGCTCACAAATGCACCTTCATCATGTCATCTTTAGATTTATAAAGTCTCCAGAAATTTGAATGGACTTTGGCCAGTCCCGGCAATATGGCCGCTAATCCGAAAGTGAAGACTCTATACACGACCCTGACCCAATCATTGTTACTCTGTCTTTTTGTGTCATCATTATATGCTTCCCATGCCACCTTAGGGCAACTGATTGTTTTTGAAATACCACTGTGTTATTGTTGCATCCAATTTACTCCATAACCTTTAAAGGCCGACTCAGTTATTTCCTGAGGAGGGCGCCCTCATTTCCAAAAAAAAATTTCGTGTTTTTTTGGCATGTACATAGCTTGTCCACATACTAATCACTGTGTGAAATTGCTAAGCTAATCGAATTCTTCATATGGAAATCACAACGTTGTTGAAATTTCCTGATCCGAATTTTTGTTATACACGTACTCCTATTGGGAACTTAAACTACACATAAATGTTTACTGCATCAAATCAATACCTATTCATTTCAAATTTCGATTGTGCATTTTAGGTTAGGTTACTATCTTTATTTCTAGTTGACTATTTTCATTATTACAACAAATATAAATATTTCGAAAATCTCTGAGGCAGACTGTAAATTCCCTGAATCAATCCTTCCCTAGAGAGACCACAGATAGAAGTTTGTTCAAACAAGATTTATTACAAAAGTGAAGACCAAATTTCCCCCAAGCCATTGACCCATCAGTGTTTGCTATTGGGGACTGATTAAACACGTGCAGATGAATGCTATGTCCAGGTGTAGTATAATGAAGAAATGTTGACACTTTACACTTGAAGGGTCTGGTTACCATGGGTAGTGGTCAAATATCACTGTGTTTAAGGTATCTATTGCAGGGCCTGTATCTATTGCAGGGCCAATGTGACCAATGCAATCACAGGGGAGTTTCCATAACCTCACGCATCTCACACACTTTTTTTCTGACACACTTATGAATTTGGAACCCTTCACGGAATAAAGCACATGTTTATTCTGTTAAGGTTTTTGAATTCATAAGTGTATCAGAAAAAATGTGTCAGATGGGTCAGGTCACAGAAACTTTCTAATCACAGCTCTATCTGAACTTGAATATTATTTATGTACACTGTTTTAAATGGTTGTGTAGAATTTACACAAAGATTGCTGTAATGAACCTGGTAAATTGTTTTTTTTTTGTTTTAAAAAGAAGTTGTGTACAGTTTTACACAAGTGTTGTGTAATCTTTGTAAACATAACTTGTTTAAAATGACAAACAACTGTTATGTTCATAAAGGAAAGAGGACTGCAAAATTGTACACAACCATATTAACAGTGCAGATAATTTTACATAATAGCAGAATTAGGTTCAAGTCTGGTTTATCCAACATACAAACCCCAAAACCAACAAAGCAAGGGGAAAATAACAACAAAGATCCCAAAATAAATTCCAAAGAAGTACATTCTGTTTTTCATATTTCATAGGCAGTGTTGAAATATGCAAAAATTCCTGTAAATGTTATCTCCAAAACACATTGACTAAAAATTAGCCCTAGATTGCTTAGTTCCACCTGTCTAAGGACATTCCAATTTAGCAAAAACATATTAAACCAACCAAACAAGGAAAAAAACAAGAAAAGAGCCAAAATAAGTTTCCAGGACCTATAATTTGTTTCTGACATTTTGGATGGTTTAATATGCTTATAATTATGAGCTGTGGACTCCAATAAGCTCATTTTCTTCAAATATTGCCTTCCTCATAGACTGTTGTCCAAATTCTTGTTCTATTTTCTATCACGTCTCATCGGGGAGTAGGGGGGGCAGTGGCACTCCACTTTTTTTTCAGGTAGAGATGTGCAGCCCCGATTTCTGAACTTGGGGGCTTGCGAACTGATTTTGTTTCCGAAAGTAGGGGCTTGGGAATTTAAATTTTGAGAAATTTGCAGGCTTGGGAGTTGGAATTTGGCTAAAATTTAGCTTCTGAGGCAAACATTTTCTGAAATGGGGACCTTAAGAACTGAATTATGCTTCAACTGGGGGTCTTGGGAACTGCTGGAGAGACATGAAATGGGGGTCTTAAGGGCCGCACCTAAACCATCATACCACTTTCCAATGTCAGTGCCCCGGGGGGCCTGCCCCCCCCCCCCCCCCCATTTTGCTCAATAGAAGGCCAGCTGCATGCCATCAACCCGGGGGATTAAAGGCTGATTTTGAAATATAATTTTTTTGGTTTAATAATTGAAAATAGTCAACTGGAACTAAAGCTAGTCAGCTGAAATGCTCAATTCCAAAGTTTGAGACGAATCAGATTTTTCGTTTTCATGCAGTAAACATATATGTATGGATAACAGTGCCATAGGATACTGTGTAAAACAAACATTCCGGCATTATGATTCCTTTGGGGAACTAACGCTAGGGACCGATTTTCTGGCGTTCTGTCCCATTGAAAAATAGCCAGATTTTGCATAAAATCTTTGATAAAAAATTAAATATCGCACCAACAATTTAGATCCCTAGAGAAAAGTATTTCAAAGTATGCTCTTTCTATTAAACGTTTTTTATTTTGCAAATTCAGTTCAGGGGAGTCGCGTTTCTACGTACAAAACCAGTTGTAATGCGTTGGGTGTAATGCTTTTCCACTGAAAAATGACAGTTTTTTGCATAAAACCTATCATAAAAGGTTAAATATCGTTCGGACAATTTAGATCCCCTACAGAAAGGTATTTCAAGGTGTGCTCTTCCTATTAAACATTAAACATGTTTTTAATTCAGTCTCCAGCGCTCGCGTTTATACATGTATGTAAAATATTTTAAAATTCGCCTTTTTTGTCTACAATACTCAAAATCGCCTAAAATCATTGAAATTTTAATACAGCTGTAGATTGTTGAAAAATAGAAATGTTGGGATCCAAAGGGGGTCCCAAACGATGAAAAGGAATCATAATGAATGTCTTTCTAAAATGTGCACATATAGAGAACTTCATTAATTGTGGACTACCCCTTAAATATTTAAAATGGTCCTTAATGATCAAACAGGAATTTTATACTTATATTAAATGTTCTATAGTAGTGATTAAAAAGACAATTCTGCAATTATATCCATGTATTAGTTGGCCTTATTTACATATGTATGAAATATTTCTACAATATCTGCAATGCCAAACATGTTCGATCGCTTTTATTGGCCACCACCCCCCCCCCATTCAATGTTGAATCCTGCAAATCTGGTTTTCATTGGTGAATAATCCAACATTGATTGGTGGGGGTGGAGAGGGTGGGTATACAAAGCTCGAAACTTTTATAAGCAAATACTTAGTTCGCCAGGTATAGACAAAGGTGATTTTAGTTATTATATTTTTCTTGAGTTGCTCAGTACACTGTATCTCTCATACTGGCAATGCTTGAGTAATAGCAATAACACACATGAATAAAGTTTGACCGGCCAAATCCTGCATATAATGTATCTATCTACCTTTGAGAAAACGTATGGAAAAAAGTAATGACTATAAAAATCTGGACGAGAGAGGGATAATACAGAGTGGCACAGAAGTCCAGAAAAAAATTAACAACATTGGTGGGATTCGAACCTGTGTCTTTCGGCATTGGTAGTATCCTGAGCTATTGACTGTGCCACCTTGGAATGTCGTATTCACTTTTGAATCAAATCATATCAAAGCCCGTTACCATATTCATTGGAGGCGTGTTAGCGAGTTTACAGTACACGATTTACAGTACGAAAAATGCCTTTCTCTGGTGTTTTCTCTTCATTTCAAACAACCTTTCATTTACGAGGGATGATATTTTACACAGTTTCTATCATTGATGTCGATTTCAGAACATAGTTCAGCATATATCAAGAAGTGTGTGAACGACATGTGTATCCGGTAGAGGGAGAATTATTAGACTGCATTTGATGGTATTCGTTTTGGATCATTGTTTAACAAGTACTACAAACATTTTTACAATTAATTTTGTTCTACATTTGAACCTTAATTTTCCAAAATATAAACTTTGCTCAAATTCCAGTGTTCTGTGATTTCACATGCATGAACTTCCCTTTCCCCCAATCCTGCCACTTGTTTTGCAATAGATTTCTTTTTAAATCAGTATGCAAATGGGCATTTCTACCCAGTTGATAAATTAAAATGTGAATCCAACCAGAAAGCGTTCTAGATTAATTGCTTTACCGGAGGTAAACATCACCTGACAAGCATACTTCTGTGTGCAGTCTTGAGCAGTGCAGTGGTATAGGATGTGGATTCAAGATCACCATATCGCGGGTTCGAGTCATTAAGCAGCCTATTTTTTTTTAATTAGTACTGTCTGTACTCAATTTCTGTTAAGGTGTCCAGTAATCTGTGAACATATTTTATTATTATACGATTTATTTGTTCATTTCGGTTTGGTGGTTTAACAAGTGAAAATGATTCCATTTTAAATATTTGGTTGTGTGTGTGTTAAATATTTTGCATGATTCTTTGAAAAATCTGATAGTTTTTAAAAGAAAAATCAATAAAAAAATAACAACTGACATGACTTAGGTCTATCTTCTAAATGTGTTTCTAAAATGTGTACATATAGAGAACTTCATTATTTGTTGACCACTCCTTAAATATTTAAAAATGGTCCTTAATCCTATTCTACGCAGCCCCTGAAATTTCGTGCATTATTGAACGATGAGCACAAAACAGGGTCTGTAGATTTGTTAAGATAAAATCTGTAACTGATTTTGGTAATTTTGGATGGTTTGAAGTTTCTTTTAATAAATTCAAACATTTCTGGTACACTACCATGTTGATTTGTATTTAAAATATGGTTGAAAAAGTCACAGATACCCAAATGTCATTAATTTTTATCCTAGATTTGGCCCAAATTTTGGTAATAAAATAGCCATAAGATTTGAACAAAATATCATATCCACCCCACTTCGTTTTTACTATGCAGAAAATGGTACCCTAATTGATATATTTAAGCATATAAATAAAGGAAACCCTGAGCAGAAGTTTGATACAGCTTCGCTTCGATAGCGTTGTACAAAATGTGATGTGCTGACAAAATGGCCCAAACTGTGCGAGTAAAATAGGGTTAATACAGTCCCAGGCACTCGTGTTTATACATGTAAAATATTTTACATTTCGCCTTTTTTGTCTACAATACTCAAAATTGCCTAAATCACTGAAATTTTAATACAGCTGTAGATTGTTGAAAATAGAGATGTTGGCATCCAAAGGGGTCCAAAACGATGAAAAGGAATTGTAATGGGTCCAGAATTTTATAACAAAGTTGTGATTTTTTATATGAAGGACTTCGATTTGAGCTTAGTTTTTTCACACAGTGATTAGTATACGGACAAGCATTATGTATATGCAAAAAAACCCTGATTTGTTTGCAAATTGAGGGAGCCTTCCTCGGGAAATCTCTGAGTCAGCCTTTAAAGCGGCACTGGCACATTTTCACAAAATATGAAATTTCTTCAATTTGCTCTCAAATGATAGTCTAGGCCATTGGAAGAACAGAGATATATTTTACACATAAAAATAACATACCCCAAAACAGATATGGACATTGATATGAGGATAAAGACATCCAGGTAAATTGTAGGCCAACTTTTAAATTTTCCATAACTTTAATCAACAAATGTGTATATTACATGAATATTTTTGACTCGTACTCACTGATATTAAAACCACAAAGGTTATAGACCGGTCAAACAGTGTGCATAGTGTGGGAAACATGCATACGGTGTGCGTGTTCTTGTGTTAAACACCATTTTTGTCGTCTGCTGAATTTAACGTCGCCAACGTTAAATTATAAAATCGTTCTGTTTACCCATAAGGAAGCTGATTTGGTCTTAATCATTTCGGGTGAGGGCTTTTGTATATAAAAGCTTTACAACCATGCAAAAATATTGATTTTGAAAAATCCTGAGGGCGCACTATTTTTCAAATGTGCCAGTGTCTCTTTAAAGAGACATGAGGAGATTTCCAGAAAGAAGCGCCCCCAATTTTTTTCGAACCCAGGTTTTTTGCATATTTGGAATGCTTTCCAATGTATTAGATCACACCTGAAGTGAATAAGCCCAATACGCCGTCTTTATGTAATAATATGATGATTTAGTACTTTCTGTTGTGCACGACAGAAAGTCAAAGCACGGTGTTCTATGGGGACAATTACGATAGTCAGGCAAGTTCAAAACAAGGTTTGCTGTTTTCTTTTGTACTTGTTTGTCCAATAAACCTTCGGAACGTTCTTGGTAGGTGGTCTACAATCGATCTTGTGCAATTTGAGAGAAATTTGTATCCTAAAAAAATCTCCTCCTGTCACTTTAAGCTGCTGACATGTTCCCCAAATCATGAAAATAGGCTGACTTTTCACTGTTCCCTGAAAACCTGTGGAGGCTGGGGCCCCTAAAGTCACCCCCTGGGGACACACCTGGAAGGCAGTATAGCTGATAGGCAGAAAAAATCCTTTCAAAATAATATTCTCTGTGCTAAAAGCTCTGTGTGGGTCATATGATCATATCAAAGTGCAGTTTCAAATCAGGGCATTATGGGATAATTGGGATTTGTTAAACGCATCCTCTGATTCAAGCTGTACAAATTTTGCATGCTATCTCAGTATCTACACTTTGTCTGAAGTATGAAGTGACGCCTTTCAGTTGCAATGCGCTTGTGCTTTGCCTGCGCGCATGCTGAAAGTCGGTACAATGTATACGCCCACGTCGCTACTTCGTACTTCAAGCTGGACAGATGATAGGTCAACTTGGTATTTCCATGATAAATTCTGGTTGAGGATTAGGGTTGGGGTTATGGTTTAGGATATAGGGCTAGAGTTAGGGTTTTGGTCCTATAGGGTTAGGTTAGGATTAGCATTATAAGGGTTTTTGTTGTAACGATGATTCTTTTGTAACTGATGAGTGCCATGGTTCAGCTGATTTAAAATCTCAATTTTTTAATTTAGATAAGGTTGGAGACCAGGCTGTAGATCACAAAATGCTCCTTTAAAGGTGCAACGAGCGATTTCACATATCAGGAGTCTCTAAAAACGGTCTCTGAACGAATTAAGCTGAGAAATATTTCTTTTGTACAAAAATTGTGAAATTTCTAATTTTGTATTGGAGCAAATATGAAATATTCAGCCATTGTTTTATATTGAAATACTAGCTGGTCACCCGGCTTTCATGATTAGGGCCTGCTGTTTGGAATATCGAGTTGAAAATCTGGGATTATCGGCGATAAACATGGAATATCCGTCGATAAACCTGGATTCTCTCACCAAATGTGCAATAAATAAAAAATCTTGGAATATCGAGTTGAAAAACTTGGAATATCGAGATGAAAATCGTAACTCCTTCAGACCTGATATGAGTATAGTACAGTAGAAATTAGAATAAAGTACATTGCAATGCACTCAGTGTTGGTCTAAACTACCCTCTGAGCTTGTCTAATATGGCGTTGAAGCACTTGCTCATTATAGTGAACTTTCTGCACCTTGCAAACATCCAAAATTTCCTCAAGAGTTGTGAATTTTTTTGACAAACAGCTTGTCGCCTGATGTCGCCTGATGCCCTGATACAAGTGTCAAAAATATGTACATCGGGTGCTCATTTAAACCTCAGTGAAAATTCAACATGTCACATCCTAATTGAACAGCTTGAAATCTGTGGCAACTGGCCGGTAGCTTCAAAAGTCTGTACGTAATCTATAGGGCTATAGCCCATTAGACAGTGCCCATGCAGGGGAGGAAGGCCCTATTTGATACAGTATCTAAGACACTTCCACAGGTAGCCCGGGGGCCCTGGACTCGGTAAGCCAGTGGTCAAGTTTCGTTAGGGTCATTGTTGATGGGTTATGAGGTCACTGACTTTTTCGCACCTCAATCAAGGCTAACATCCTACTGATAAGTGAAGCGTTTGTCCCGAAAATGAGCTAATTAGTGGCTGGAGAATTGTTGGGATTGGAGAGTTGGTTAACGTATTGTCAATCCAAGAGACTTGACTTTGACACTTTTATAACAAAGTGAACAAAAAATTACCTCCCAAAACATTAGTTTGAAGTCAACATTTGAAAATACATTTATGTAAGTATAAGAAGTAAATAAGACTTGATGCCAGTATCTTAGACTCTTCATTTACTATTCAAGCAGCTGGACCAATTTTTCTCAAAATGTTTTGGTGATATATGCTTCCATATGAGGGAGAAAATATCTTATGAAAAATCAGATCAATGATCAGGTCCAGTGGCGGTGCCATGGGGGGGGCTTCCCCCCCCCCAATTTTTTTCTTGCCCCCCCTAGTTTTCCCCCCTGGCTGAAAGAAAAATGAGGGATTTTTGGCCAAATTCAGCGATTTGGGGCCAAAAATCACAAAAATTTTGGGAAAAAATCAGGGATTTTGGGCCAAAATTAGTTAAAAATCTCAAAATATTTGATACTTTGCCCTCCCAGAATTTCACTTTTTCCCCCAAAAAAATTTCACTTTGCCCCCTGTTTGCTCCCCCAGAAAAAGAGGTCTGGCGCTGCCACTGATCAGGTCACCCACCTTCAAGCAACAATACCAAATTTCACATGGCAGTAGGCAAACATCTTCAAATTTTCTTGTGAGGCTGAAATTTTGCTAGGATGGATTTGTTTTTAATTAACTAAAATTCCTGAAAGCGTTTTTTTCTGTAATTGATCCATGTGTCTTGAAAAAAAATGGAGTTAAAATCAAGGATCCTTGATCTTAATTCACCTGTTTGTACAGGTTAAAAGGTTTATTGGCTTTTTGGGCTGAAAAGTGACTAGTATATTTTTAGAGACATAATCTTTCATTTAAGAGCAAAACCAGTGAACATTTTTTTCCATATTTCCCCAGAAATATAATCGATTTAACCTCCACCCATAATCTAGATTAAACAAGAGACGAGTTAACATCTGCACAGTTAAAATTTTGACGAGTAACATAAGCACAACTGCATTTTTCTGGAGAATCAAAAGTAGAGGTTTCATGCCCCCCCCCCAAAAAAAAATGAGAATATGGGAAGCCCCTTCCAGTGAATAATGGAGGAAAAATTTTAAATTCAGAGGGAAATTTTGATATTCCAAATAAAAAACATAAGACGTGGCAGGAGACCTGCTCTGCATTCTGCAAAACTTAGTTTGCTTCCTGTGAAAGTAAACACTTTCTGCCCTGTTAGTTATCTTGCTCATGATGTATGCCATGATTGACATACTGTATCTTGTAGTACCTTAGTTGCTGATGTCATTTTCCCTATTTTTAGCAGTCCCTAAAATCTTCGAGCCCATCTTTTAGTAGCCCAATTTTGTTGGCTGTTGATTTGGTTATACGTTGCTACCTTAAGCTGCACAACAACAACTTAAAGTGAAATTATGAGTAAATCAAGGATGATCTTCAGTAGGAGGAAATGAGAGCTTTGTTAGATCTGTGCAAACTCCTCACTGGAAACGTAACTCTATAGCTTAACAGCTAGTCTTAGTCAAGACCATTCGCTTGAATTTTTTAACGGCGAACTATTGAAATCATAGTCTATAACCATGACTACTAAGTATCGTAATCCAAACTCGGCTGAAAATCCCACAAACCAACGCTCCAGTGCAGTCTGCAGCGATGCTGTGTCTTATTGTTATTTGGTAATGCAGTTGAAAAGATGAGTGACACTGCACATGCAGACGGATTTTGTTAGCCCATTTTTAATATCCCATGTGTAAGAATTTCCATGGGGGCCTGGGGGGGGGGCACACCAATGAATATATATTGGGGTGTTGTACCTCAGAAAGGGGACATAACCGAGCATGAACAAGGAATATCCTGCCAAACAGCCTTAAATGTACAAGCGGAGCAAATAGTTAGCCTCTCGTAGAATTGGAAAGCCAGGTCCATCTAGGTACTGGTTTCTTTGTACGGAACATTATTGTAAGTGGGAAATGTTCATTTTCAATTTTGTTGGCAAAAATTAATGAAAAGGATGTGGATTATTGTGTAAGTGGTAATGTTACTGGAAATGCCAAGACATCATGTATGTTGTGAAATTTATATTTGTGATGAGGAATTATTTTTTTGAAATGTATTAAAGTGGACATGAGGAGATGTTTTTTTAGGATACAAATTTATCTCAAATTTCACTGGAGTGGTTGTAGACCACACTGAGAAAATTTCAAAGGTTTTTGGACAACCAGGTGCAAAAGAAAAACGCAAACCTTGTTTTGATGCCGGCTACCGTACATATCGTTCCCCATGAGAAAAACCATGATTTTGGCTTTCTGTCGTGCAAAACTAAACATTACTAAATCATCATCTCACATAAAGACGGCGTATTCGGCTTATTCACTTCAGATGTTGATCTAGTATATAGTAAGCATTCCAAATAGTAAAAAACCGGGGTTCGACAAAAAATGGGGGCATTCTTTCTGGACAATCTAATGTCTCTTTAAGTATTAATTGCTACAAGGCTATACTATTTTGTTTTAGAGATAAGTGGCAAATTATTCAAGCAATATGCTGGTGAATAATTTTGCAGTGAGTCCCCAAAGCATGTTTTGTGTGTGTTGTGTGTGTGTGTGTGTGTGGGGGTGGGGGGTAGTGCCAGGCAAATATGCTTTGCCCAAAGACACGACATACTGGATTTTATGGGTTCGAACCCAAGACCTGATGATCACAAGGCAAATTCCAGGCCATTTTCTTTGAGAAATCAGGTCATTTTGTTTATAAGCTATTGAAAGTAATGTACTCTATTTATTGGGAGTAAATACCTGAATAATTAAAGGTCCATGGTCCGATCGCTAATAACCTCGTTCCCAGGGACCCCAGATTTTACCGGAAGTGGTCAAATTTTTGTATCAGAAGAAAGCTACTATTTTTCTCATTTACCCTGTGAGATCTTAGGGCTAAAAGATGTTTGCTTTGGAAGTTATAAACGAAAACGTGGCCCATTTTGGTCGACCAATATTAATTTTACACTACCTATGGGTTTACAAAATCACGTTTTTAGCCCTCACATCAAAACGGATTGAAATATCGGTGCGAAACTTCACAGATGGGATTTTGGGGTGAAGTCCATTCTATCAAAATTAAAATTTTCATATACTTAAATCAGGCCATCCCCCTTTAAACTTTGTGGAGATTTGTCTGTCATTTAAATACCAATTTGATAGAATTTTTTTTTTTAAATCTCTGAATATGCTGCCTTTAATGTTGAGATTCAGTCTGTCATTTTAATGCCAATGATGGCAATAATTTCTTCAAAAAATCTAGGAACATGTTATCTTTAAGAAGGCAACCACTGCCCCAATTTTAATGAGGTCTGAAACAGTTCAAAGTTGACTTGTTAACCTATTTTGTCATCATTTTTAAATGAGATATCATGTTGCTTGATGAGGTCACATCGTGCGAAGCCCTAATTCGGCTTAAACCATTTGACCCCTGCAGGTGGTTCTAGTCACTCACAGAGTAAAATTTTGTAATTTTTGTCTTCAAAATTTTTAAAAGATATTTATTTTCCTGGCCATATTTGAAATCATCATGGAAAATGCATTCAAATGAGTACAAACAAGCCTAGTCTTAGGTCAGTGGTTTTTGAGATGGCTTCCCAAATAACCTGCAGTCATGCATTTGGGAAGCCATCTCAAAAGCCACTGACTTATGTGTTATAACCTATACAGAATCTACCAGGGTAGAAAGGGTTAAGATGAAAGCCATCTTAAAAACCACTGACTTATGTGTTATAAACCTATACAGAATCTACCAGGGGTGAAAGGGTTAAGATGGAAGCCATCTCAAAACCACTGACTTATATGTTATAACCTATACAGAATCTACCAGGGTTGAAAGGGTTAAGATGGAAGCCATATCAAAAGCCACTGACTTATGTGTTATAACCTATACAGAATCTACCAGGGTTGAAAGGGTTAAGATGGAAGCCATCTCAAAAGCCACTGACTTATGTGTTATAACCTGTACAGAATCTACCAGGGTTGATAGGGTTAAGATGGAAGCCATCTTAAAAACCACTTACTTATGTGTTATGACCTATACAGAATCTACCAGGGTTGAAAGAGTTAAGATGGAAGCCATCTCAAAACCACTGACTTATGTGTTATAACCTATACAGAATCTACCAGGGTTGAAAGGGTTAAGATGGAAGCTATCTCAAAACCACTGACTTATGTGTTATAACCTATACAGAATCTACCAGGGTTGAATGGGTTAAGATGGAAGCTATCTCAAAACCACTGACTTATGTGTTATAACCTATACAGAATCTACCAGGGTTGAAAGGGTTAAGATGAAAGCCATCTCAAAACCACTGACTTATGTGTTATAACCTATACAGAATCTACCAGGGTTGAAAGGGTTAAGATGGAAGCCATCTCAAAAGCCACTGACTTATGTGTTATAACCTATACAGAATCTACCAGGGTAGAAAGAGTTAAGATGGAAGCCATCTCAAAACCACTGACTTATGTGTTATAACCTATACAGAATCTACCAGGGTAGAAAGAGTTAAGATGGAAGCCATCTCAAAGCCACTGACTTATGTGTTATAACCTATACCGTGTGTCCCAAAAAAAACGCAACACTTGGTGGCAGGTGCCATAAGTTTTGAACAAAAGCATATGACTACTTATTCTTTGTTGTAAGATAAGATGGGACTGTTAGCTAATATCCCTGAAAAGTTCATAAAGATAGAGTCAGTATTTTTTAAGATATGATCCCAGAAATCAAGTAACCTGCAGGACCCATTTAACCAAATTGAGGCGCTATTAACTACAAATACGGCACGCAGGGGGGGCCGGCCAAGATAGCGTCGTTTTTGCCGTTCCCATAGGTTTAGCACGTAATCACTAAAGTCGAAAATATGTTTAATATCAATATTTTTCCACTCAAAATCTGTTGGAGTTGAAGAATCAACTCAAGTGTAAGTATTTTTTTTGTATGAATAACGTTACAAACGGGATCCATTTTGAACGAGGCTTGTTTGACCTCAAGTTCAATCGCAGGGTCACCGCTATTTATAGCTGCGGACCATGTACCATGCCCGGTACCAGCGGGGGTACCAGGTAGCCTATGCACCACCGTGGAATGATTCGTTGACCTGCATGTAGCAATCCTCTCATGTCCGGTCTTTAAAAACGATTTGATGATAGTTTTGCAGCACAATTATGCACCACCGACTAAAGCAAGGCAATTTAGATCGGTCGCGGCTCTGTACATGCCGTACAGGAATTCCCACTCGCCACTCACTGATCTATTTATAAACGCGCACAGTGACTTCAAATTCCGGTCACTGTTCAGGCTCGTCCAATGACTCGTTCGGCACTTTTGCGCTATGAATGAAGCTTGGCCGCCACCGCCTGACGGCACGGTACGTTTTGCACTCAGAACCACCAATATGAATCTCTAAATTCAACCACCATTTTCCTTTTTTTTTATAGACAGCTATTGCAACAGATATTAACATTATGAAGTTTCCTTGGTAATAACAGCTAAAAACATGCATTTTAACACACTTAAAAGATCGAATTAGGAATGTATGATCAGAGAACAACAAACTCTTCGTATTGTAGAACAGCAAACTCTTTGTATTGTCCAATCATTCATAAACATTTTGTGACGGCACACAAAGAGTTATCTTAACCCAAAACTTAATGACAGAATGCATATACTGATATTGTTATTGAATTTTGTGTTGAAAACATAGGATTTACTTTCATAAAGTTGAGAATGTAACATTATTTTCAGTAACAAGCAAGTTGCAGCCCAACGCATTTTATCATTTTGAGTTTGTCTATGACTTAGTCATAGTTTTATATCATCTTGAAACATTTTTTATCATCAATATATTAATGTTTCATCATTATCAGTTAAGTAATTATTATGTAAATGCAGTCATTTGACCCAGTAGAAGTTGTTCTGCAAGAAATTTGGGCAAGTAATGTTGATTGCAATCAATATTGTATTTGCCATTCTGTTCTTCATTGCCACTCGTGTGGTTACCTGCTCCTCATTTTTGTAAAATGGGTTCTGCAGGTTACTTGATTGTTGGGGTCATATCTTAAAAACTATTGACTCTACCTTTATGAACTTTTCAGGGGTATTAGCTAACAGTCCCATCTTACCTCACAACAAAAATAAGTAGTCACATGCTTTTGTTCAAAACTTATGTCGTCTGCCAACCCCGGGGGGAGGGGGGCACTGACATTGGAAAGCGGTACGGGTATGTGCGGCCCTTAAGACCCCCTTTTCGCGTCTCTCAAGAGTCTTCCTACAATGGCTGCCCTAGATGCTGTACCTACAGTGGATGAACTTGACATGGCCATCGACAGTCTATCATCCGTAAAAGCCCCGGGGAATGATGGAATACCACCAGACTTGATCAAATGCTGCAAAAGCTCTCTGCTTCATCCACTACATGTAGTTCTCTGTCAATGCTGGGAGGAAGGAGCTGTGCCACAGGGCGTGCGCGACTCGGGGATCGTCACCCTCTGCGAGAACAAAGGTGGGGGGAGTGATTGCGGCAATTGCGGGGGTGTTTCCCTCCTTGGTGTTGTCGGCGGGGTTTTTGCCCGTGTTGCTTTGATGCGTCTTCGGGTCCTGGCTGGGGGTGTGTGTCCTGGGTCTCAGTGCAGATTTCGTGCTGGCAGATCTGCGATCGACGTGGTCTTCTCCGTGCGCCGACTGCGGGAGGGGTGCGGGGGGCAGCGGAGGCCGCTCTACATTGCTTTCGTGGACCTGGCCGGGGCCTTTGGCCTGGTTGGCAGGGGTGGACTGTTCCAGGTCCTCCGGAAGGTTGACTGTCCACCGGGGCTCCTGGGCATCGTCGGGTCTTTCCGCGCTGGCATGAAGGCAGCGGTGCAGTTTGGCGGCAGCCTGTCAGAGCCGTTTGGCATTCGCGGTGGTGTTAAGCAGGGATGTGTTTTGGCCCCAACGCTCTTTGGGATGTTCTTTTCGGTGCTTCTGATGCTGGCGTTCGGTGCAGCCGCAGGGGGCATCTACATGCACACCAGGTCTGATGGTCGGCTCTTCAATCCTGCACGCCTTAGAGCTAAGACAAAGGTTCGTCAGATAGTGATTTGTGACATGTTGTTTGCTGATGATGCTGCCATTACTTCGCATTCCGGCGGGAACTTCGGCTGCTCATGGATCGCTTCTCACAGGCCTGTAAGGATTTCAGACTTGTCATCAGTTTGAAGAAGACTGATGTCCTTGCCCGGGATGCTCAAGAGCCACCTGTCATCACAGTCGACAATTACACACTTGAGGTTGTTCGGGACTTCGCCTACCTGGGGTCCACCATCGGTGGCAGCCTGTCTCTCGGTGCGGGGGTCGGCAGGCACGTTGGTGGGGCTGCAGCTGCTCTTGCCCGGCTTGCAACGCGTGTGTGGGAGGGTCCGAGGCTGTCCATTGTCAGCACATTACTGTATGGTAGTGAGACATGGACTACATACTCTAGGCATGAGAAGAAACTCAACAGCTTCCATCTGTGCTGTATTAGACGCATTCTGGGTGTCACTTGGAAGGACATGGTGCCAGATTCAGAGCTCCTGACTCGAATTGGACTCCCCACATCTATACATTTATAGACAACGCGGACTCCGATGGCTGGGCCGTGTCCGTCGAATGGAGGATGGCCGTCTACCGAAAGATATCATGTATGCTGGGCTTGCATCTGGCGGGAGGAGGGTTGGTTGACCCAACCTCCGCTACAAGGATATTTGTAAGCGTACCCTGAACATCGACATTGGGTGCTGGGGGAAACTTGCTGACAATTGTCGCCTTTGGCGGAGAACGGTGAGGCAACACCTTGGGCTTGGAGAACAACAGATCGTCAGCCAGTTTGGGAGGCAGCGGGCTAATAGAAAGCTGCACGGGTCCTTGGGTGGTCGGGCTGTGGCATCCCATGTGTGTGGCAGCTGTGGCAGAAACTGCTGCTCTGGGATTGGCCTCTTCGGCCACGGACGTCGCTGTTCACCTGGCCTTTGACTCGGTGTGGGCGCTTTATCCATAGTCGCTTGCGACTGACGGATGGAGGCCATGATTAAAGACCCCCTTTTCGCGTCTCTCCAGCCGTTCCCAAGACCCCCAGTTGGAGCATAATTCAGTTCTTAAGGTCCCCTTTTCAGAAAATTTTGGCCTCAGAAGCCGAATTTTCGCCAAATTTCAGCTCCCAAGCCTGCAAATTTCTCAAAATTTCAGTTACCAAGCCCCTACTTTCAGAGACAAAATCCGTTCCCAAGCCCCCAAGTTCGGAAATCGGGGCCGCACATCCCTACCTGAAAAAAAGTTGAGTGCCCCCCCGGGCTGCCACCAAGTGTTGCGTTTTTTTTTGGGACACACGGTACAGAATCTAATAGGGTAGAAAGAGTTAAAGGCTGACTCAGAGATTTCCCAATGAGGGCGTACTCATTTTTTCAAACAATTCATGTTTTTTTTGCATATACATAATGCTTGTCCATATACTAATCACTGTGTGAAATAACTAAGCTCAACTCGATGTCCTTCATATAGAAAATCACAACTTTGTTATAAAATTCCGGATCTGGAATTTTTGTTATACACGGTATCCTATGGCACTGTTATATACTGTGCATAAATGTTACTGCATGAAAACGACAAATCCGATTCACCTATGGAATTGAGCATTTTAGGTGACTGTTTAGTTTTAGATGACTATTTTTAATTTGGGAGTGTTTCCGTAGCCGTATACGGCTACCTAACCCAGGGGTTCCGTAGCCGTATACGGCTATATAACCAAAACGGGCTTTGTGGTTAGGTAGCCGTATACGGCTACGGAGCGTGTACACAGTGGATCGGTTATATAGCCGGACACAGTCATGCGTGACGAACGATCCATGCCATATACTAATACTTCATGTACGACCGTGAGAAGTTTATGGACCGACCATAGCAACGCCCCGCGAAGAAAAGCAAAGCCGTTGATATTATAATCAGTGAATTAAATAGCTACTTATAGAAAGGGAAACTTATGAATGGGGCTGTATTTAGGGAATTAGGATAACACAGCGTTGCGGACTTTTATGAGCCATAGCGGATCCCTAGATTATCAACGGTACCACAATAAAAAAATAGATGCTTCATCAGGAAAAATCTGTGGAATTGCAACTCCCTCCAGTGAAGGCATTATAAAATATGACGTTTGGCGATGGCTAAAATTTTAAAACAAATGTTGGCCTACTATGTTTAATGGGCTATGTCTGTTGAAATAGCAAAATTGACATATGAGTTTGAATTAGGTTTGTTGTATTCTAGTTAAAACATTATATATAAACGGAACATGGTGTATTCCTGGAGCTCTTTTTGAGCAACGCTTATTTAAAGCACTTTATCTGAAGGCTACAAAGCGCATAAACACGACATGGCAAGGAACATGCTTTTCGCGCTTCTTAGGCCAAATTATGTAATGTATAAAATGTCTATACTAGAGCAACAAATATTAATAAAACCTGTGACGAATATAACTAAATATATTTCGGAATAAAACATAATAAACAATATAATAAGAAAAAAGAAAGAAATAAATAAGAATAAAGATAATAAATTAAGAGTGACAATTAAAAAATTAAATTGAATTAACAATCTATCAATAAAGAAATACAACAAAAATCCCCATATAAAACCCCAAACAACCCCCCTTACAACTGGACAACCCCCTTACACTCGTTGAACCCAACCTTAAGCCCAGACAACCCCCCCTTAAACGGACAACCCATTTAAACACGCCACACCACCGCCTTACACCCAAAACCAAATCCCCCTGAAGTCAAGACACCCCCTTAAACCCTGGACAACCCCCCTGTTAAAACCAGACCAACCCACCTTTTAAAACCCCAACAATCCCCTAAACCCAACAACCACCTTAAAAGCGGGGAAAAACCCCTTTAAACCCGGACAACCCCCCTTAACCGGACAACCACCGTAAGTACATGATTCCCACCCCTCCTCAAGTTTCATAAAATCGGAAAATACCCAAATTTAGCCCTAAAGATGAAATTAGATATTAATTAGCATTTCATGCGCCACAAACCTAATCAGCAGGAGAGTAAATGATGTCTTCACAAGTTTCACAAAATCGGAACTTATGGATCTCAGATAGTTTGTCACAAGCTGTTTTGGGTAAAATACCCCCCCAAATAACCATGAATGATGAAAATTAGTACCTAGTTAGCATATGCCACGGCCATAATCTAATCAGATGAAGGGCATGGCAGTCCGATCCCACCCACCAGTTACATAACCATAAAACCCTTTGGGACTAATGTTATCGCGTTCAACAAGATTGTGGGTTTAAAAATCCCCAAACTTAACTATTTAATTATGCAAATAGTACCTATTAAGAAATGCCACGCCCATAATCTATCAGATGAAGGGCAGGCAGTCCGATTCACACCCCAAGTACATCACATAACCTTTTGGTCTCATGTTTACGCGTTACAAGATGTGTTGGGACGCCCGCCGCCGGACGCCTTGATGATAGCCTAATCCCCCTTCGGATTTTCAAGCCAGGGGGATTAAAGGATCATAAAAAAAAAAGAAAGAAGGCTTGTCTTCCGAACGACCGTTTTGCCAGAATGGGAAAAGAGTACCGACCTTAATTTTCGCAAGTCCAGAATTTGTTTTCTTCGGATTTTGACAATGTAAATTACCCACAAACAGCGTTTTCAGACAGTTTCACGCAATTTGTTTAAACCTAAAAAAAAAATTTTTATAAATCTCTATAAAAACATTTTTAAAAAAAAACGGTTTTGCGACAGACACCGAGGACAGGACAAAACCAATAGCAAAACTCTCGGACAAGATTACATTTTGGATAAAGGGTTAAATGAAACCGGACTATGGGGAAATTATTGATGAAATTACTTTAAGTAGGCCTATGCAGTTTTGACTGTCATAATAAGCACCTACCAAAGCACTGTGTTAAATCCACTCGATATTCTGTGTGTTTTTTTGTCAGCTCTAAAGACTTTATATTCGTCTTCGAAGCCCGCCAAATTTGTGGTTTACACGCAGAATAATCCGACATTTACAGAGATGTTTCCCAAATTCAAAATAAGGCTTATATGTCTTAACAGTGATTGTCTGATAAATAACTTCTTAATGACAGGTTGAGCACGCATCAAGCTGACCATCGATTCACTCCATTGACACTCTGATTGTGATATATGCCAATTAGAAAGCAGCAGAGGAACACACCGCCAATGGTTGCAGCGATATTCAGACTTCAAAGCAATACTTTGTTATCTACAAATTACAGTGCAAGTCAAATTCTGGTGAAACGAGAGTAGGTAAATTTTTTTTTCAAAACAACTTTCATTTGAATCTGTGTCGTTGTTTACTAAACCAGCACATTGTTTTTGTAAAGAGGAAACTTGCATATTTTGAAGTCGAATGACTCCAACCAAAATAAAAAACAACCTGACAACCTCGTTCCCGGCTTGCGCCCTCTTGAACTATTGTCTTCATTAGTACGAGTGTCCTTGGTGCGTACGGCTACCGAAAACACTCCCGGGCTATTTTACCGTATACGGCTACCGACCCCGGGGTTTAGGTGCCGTAGACGGCTTACCGAAAAAATTAGTTTTAATTTAATAACAAAAATATATATTCAAATCTGTGAGTCAAGCCTTTAAGATTCACAAAACTTGGTGGGGGGGTGGTTTGTAGATGGGCCGGGACAGTCAGATCATTGGTTAGCAGATACGGGTCCCACAAGACGGGGTGGTGGTTTGGTAGGTAATGCCAAAAATGACTTTCAAACAACTGTATTTACGCCGATGCGGGTAAAATATGCCCCGGCCGAATGTTGCGATCCACTAAAATGTGATAAAAGCAACTTCAACACCCTACCCCATCCCCAATACCCCGCAATACTCCACCCTCCCCAACACCCCGCAAAACCCACGCCCTCCCCACACCCCACAACTCCCCAACACCCCACTCTCATACCCTAAAAACCCGCAAAACCCCACCCCTCTCAACACCTCGCAACACCCCCTACCCCAAATACCCTATCACACGCCTTCCCTATCACAAACACCCCGCAACCCCCCATCCCCTCCCCAACCACCCTCATCCTACGCCAACAACACCATCCCCCTCCCAAACCCCTACCCCCCACACCCCCTCCCCAACACAATGCAACACCCCACCCCGACCCAACGAAGCAATACCAACCCCAGCCCCAACACCACGCATAGACCCAACCCCGTCACAAACACCCGAAAAACCCCACCCATCCCACAAAAAACCCCACGGCCAAGCGCGAACGCAAACCCAACAAGATAGACACAACACCCAACCAAGCCAAACACACATAGAACCAGCCCCAGCACACAACCACCGCACCCAACACACAACACACGGCCCCCAAAACCACCTCCACAAAACCGAACCACCTCCCAATAACACCTCACACTCCCCATAGCATTTAGTATTCTCATGTAGAGAAGGAGGGGAATTTTTGCCTCTATCCGATGACGTTCAGAGATACAGCAAATTACGCATATGTAATAGCTCATTTGAATACTAAGCCGCATTATATCACATACTTTCAAAATGACAATAAAAGATGTGCCCCATGAAGGTATTTATGCAGCGCAGGAATAGGAATTTTGAGTAGCCAATGTACCGTTTCAAAATATAGTAATTACGCTGATTTTGCATTTAGTATTAGCTTCATTTGCATATTACTCAATTTGCCCGAAATACGCCCACAATCTAATCAGGTCAAGAACTCTTCCGTCTGCTTCCTTCCACCAAGTTACATCATTATCGCCTGGACAGAACGCCAGCAAACTTGTAAACAGGCCTTGCGGAAAATTCTTCTAATTATGCAAATTAAGGTTCTACCTTAATTAAGCAATTTCACGGCCACAATCTAGTAGGTCGAGAACTCACCAACCCGCTTCTTTCCACCAAGTTACATCATTGTCACCCTTACGGAACTCCAGATAAATGGTATTACAACATGGGTAAAACATTTTTGTCACAGACGGATCGGGCAAACGGACGGACGCGGGACGGACGCTGCTCATTTCATGTAGTCCCGTTCCGAACTCGTTCGGCGGGGGACAACAAGTAGTGCTTTAAAAAGCCAGGTTGATCGTGATGGATGTGGAAGCCATAGTAAAGGACACTGACTTGTGTTTGTGTGCAAACTGTACAAAACCTGGGTTTGAAAAGGTTCAGCATGGCAAATTGCTTGACTATTTTACATCAATATGATTTGTACTCAGATGGATGCCAGCTGGCATTTTTACTGCCTGACCCATAGAAGTATTCATCTTACCATTGGGACTTAGCAATACCAAAGCTTTCAATCAAATAAGAGAAAAAATTTCTGTGTCATCGGTTTCATCAAATTTGACCATGGGAAAGAGCAGAAAATTCCTCATTTTTAATTTGAAGCCGTTGAAAGGTCCAGAGCCAAAGGGCCTTATGGGGCACTATCACTAGCCCCCCAAGAGAGGCAAGGTAAGTTCAAGGTATGGCCATTGCTTTGAAACAGATCTAAATGAAAACTGGACTTCAGGGTTAAAGGCTCCATCTATCTAGAGATTTATGTTGATTGTTCCAAGTTTTTAGGACCACCTGCAATATTGTATTGACCAAAGTGAGCACTGCAATTTGCTTAAGGTCATGGTCAAATATGCTAATACTACTCGTCCCCAGGGAATCCCAGATTTTAACGAAGTAGGGCAAAATGTTGGTATTGGAAGAGGAAAGCTACTATTTCTCACATGTACCCTGGAAAATCTTAGGGCTAAATGAGGTTTGGTTGGATGTTTGTTATGAGCCAAAATATGCAACATTTTGGCTTGACCAATATTAATTTAACAACGTAGTTTTGGGGCTTATAAAACGCCGTTTTAGCTCTCACATCAAAATGAATGAAATATTGGAGCGAAACGTTACAGATGGGTTTTGGGGTGAAGGGCCTATCAAGTGAAAACTTTAATATTAAATCGGACCATACTCTCTAATGCTTTGCTGATATTGTGGTATAGAAATGTGGTGAAATCACTAAGTATAGTTACTCTGGTAGTTTGAAAGCCAAGCTGAACGCATAATTGTGTTCTTACATTTTAGTCCATTTTCAAAAATGCAACAATGAGCTTGCCATCTAGTTGTTAAGTGCTTTTTCGATTTGTGTCTATCCGGTTCTGTACTTGATATGGAAGCCTGACACGTGTAAACAATGACCATCCAGTACCGTGGAAATAAGACTTCCGGTTTTGATGTTAGACACGATAATGCATAGGCAAGGCCCTATTCACTACTGTGCTACTATTGATGGTTAACCATTAAAAAAGCTATTTTTTTATTCTGTATCTTGAGCAAAGAAAAGGGATTTGAAGCTTAAAATTTCAGGATGACAATGTGGAAAAGACGGCCCTTTCATCTGACATCAATATTGGATACTACTTCGGGTAAATCAAAGGGGTGTCCCAAAGACGATCGGAACAAGCACCTTAAGTTTGTAGTGTCTATGAGGTGACCATCAATTTAAATGGCATGGTAGTTTTTGCACCAAATCACTATGCTTCAGGTTGACCTTTGGGTTGACCTTTTTGTCGAGAGGGACTAGCAACCACCATCTGATACATCAATGTGACAGGAAGCGAGACAGACCAAACAAGTGGGGGGTTGGAGATGCCACCTAATATGTCAAAAAAAGCACCCCCCCCCCGCCCCCCCCGCCCCCCCCCCCCCCCAAAAAAAAAAAACTAAAAAGGCCTAGAAAAGAAAGCCGAAATATAGATTTGCGAGCAGAAGCGAACCACACATTATGTTTTATCGCTGGTTGTTGAAAAGAGGTTAAAAAATTTTGGTTTCAAAAAATAGGCTCATCTGTAAGTCCAAATTGTTTTACTGGGGGGCGGGCAAATTTGGGAGAAAATCACTCTTTTACATATTACCCCTCCTCTAAAAAAAAATCTGGGTACGAGGCCTGGTGAATGCTAAGTGGGTCCTTCCAGAATAGTGATGGTCCACAAAACCCAAAAAAAAACAAAATTCGCTGTGTTAGGGTTGCTGCAATCACCATAAGCTAGTAAAATCTCAAATTCCCTTGCACAGTTCAGTACCTTCCATGCAACATGGGGATTTAGAAAATATCCCCCCTGGGTTTGGGTAATGATATATGATACCCAGATACACACAAGGTCAGTATGGTCACTGATATGAAAACAAGTACAAACCCACTGAACTGTGTCATTGGTGGATTGAGCAATTGTAACTCAGGGTGGTTTAACCAAGTAAACAGGGTTCAGGGTTTAAACCATTACCAATGCATGTTACTTAAACCATGTACTTTGGAAAATAAATCCCCATTTTTTTAACCCACAAATCACCAAAAAGATTTCCCACATTTCTCTGCTCTGTTGCCAGGAATAAATACAAATTCTATTGATTTCATAAAGACCTGCTTATAAAAAGCTGCTAAAGATCATTATTTCAATAACTTTCTCATCACTGAAAGATCCTCATTCAATGTCATACTCTGAAAAGATAGTGACCCCCTGTATTAAAATATGACATAGAGGCCCATTCCTCCCTCCCTCCACTTACCTCCCTTCCCTCCCTCCCTCCTATTATGTTCTGTTATACTGAGTATGATTCACTATATATTGTTTAATTTAAACCACCCTGACCATGATGCTGTTAAACAATCCGGGTTAGCTACTGGCCACAGCATGAAGGTGGTTTAAAACTGCCCGTGGTACTTGACGATATTAACCCCCGCAAGCCGCCGCGCAGTGGCTGTAGACGTGCTACAACTAAACACGGGATCGTCTGCTCATTCAGTCCCACGGTAAGGGTATTTAAGCAGGCTGACTTATGTTTTCGTTGTAGAGTATTGACCCATCTTTTTTCACATTTCATGCGGGGGACAATTTTAGAGAATAAGGTATGATTTTGGGAACCGGACTCTCTTTACGACGAATTGACCAGCTGATCCTTATTTTAGTGGAAGAACGAGGCGTGAGGCCGGTCTTTACACGCCAAACATAATGGTGTTAGCCGGGGCTCAATTCGTCGTCGTAGAGGAGTACGGGTCCCAAATATCAAGCTTTATATTAAGGTCATCTTTAACCAATTTAGCGATGTTACGGTTAATACACAAGAAAGGATGTCACCTACCAGTGCCAACCATCGAACAACCCGTGAACGCACGATGATACGCAACGAGAGCACGTTGGGCAGGCAGCGCACGCGAACGTAGCAAACGCGGTATGACGCAAGCGCTTCAACCTAAAAATAACTTCAATACGCAGCGAGTACTACCGGGGTTCAATTAAAACGAATTAAACCCGCGAAATAGCCAAATGAAATTGAGTTACATTTTCACAAGCTTTTAAAGAATGAATATTAATTATTTAAAGAACCAATATACAGATGTTGAATCTAAAAAGGAATTTTATTATGGGAATAAGCCAATTTTTGGAAAAAAACAAATAAAGATGATGACGTCAGGCATAATGGGTTTATTATTTGCTTAGGGGGACCCATTAGGTAAAAATGACGTACACTATCCCTATTGGAAAAAAACAACCGATTATCGTCATCGTAAGTCGGTTTTTGAATATGTAGGGAAAAGTGTAAAATTTTGTTACTGTTTAGACATAATATACGGGGTCTTTTGGAAAAAATAATAGCATTGAGCAGAGGGTTATATGTACAGAATTGAATGTTACCATAGTCGGATTATATATACGGTTCGCCCCGAAGAGCACACAATGATTCTGATTACCTGACCACGTGGAATGTAAATGACACGTGACACCAAACTATTTCAATCTTGTTACCGTTTATAACTAACAATACGGCAAAGCAGAAAGCATTCTGTATCTATGTTGTCACAGCGTAATCGATCAAGAGGTGAGAATATAAATGTGGTTCTGTTTACAGGGTAGGGTAGGACACGATCTGCTCGATTTGGGGCATTGGGGATTTCCAAACGGTAATTTGTGAAAATGCTTACATGCATTACTATGCGCAAGTCGCGGTCCCAGTGACATTAAAAATCTACTCTTACAACTTGTGTTCAAACGATCTTAGTAATATCATGGATAAATTAAAGACAAAAAATATGAAGTTCACCATCACTCATGCTTTCTGTAAATACCTGTGCATAATCAAAGCCAGAAACTTCCCTGCAAAGAATCTCTATCAAACATAATATACCTTGAACATCCGATGCCATGGCTACAGAGCTTACGCGCTCTGTAGCCATGCGTACCAACCGATACACTATAATATCAAAACAAGCCCTATTCTCATTATTATCCACCCCCAAAAAACCTTGCACCCGGGTTTTGTGACTATCCTGGTACATGTGTAACCAACAGTCCTGTAGGCTATCATTGTATAGTAGAATATAAGAGGAGGTGAAGTATTCTTCCCACAATACAAATTTTGCAGTGGTTGTCACATGAAATTATACGACAAAAGTACCTTAAATTGCAAGATTGGGATGCGTTCGGTTCTTTAGGCAATTTTGTCACTAATTCATTTGTGAAAACCAGTGCAAAAATGTATTGGAAGAATTGCATTCCTGGGAAGAACACTATAATTCCTCTTTGTATAGCATGATCAATTCAGCAAATTTGAACAACCGATCTGTTCACAGTGGTTAGCAAATAAAAGTTGATGAATGTATTGAGATTTTAATGAACAGTCCAGTTGTCAAAGGTTCTTTCAAAATTAATCTTAAACCTTTCATGTCTGAAATCCTTCCTTTAATGAAAACATTCTAAAAAGAGAAAAAGGCCCACCGGGTATTTTCTACCTTCTGTTGTAGCATCAACTGGTCTGATTTCAATTTAAAATTGATAACTTCCACATCATAGCCTACTATAATTGGTAACCCCCTACCTTGCTGAACTCTAAAACCCCTTCAAAATCGGAGATATCCCCCCTGCTAACACAAAAAAATGTGTTTACCGGTATGTATTGAATTGGAAATAAAGAGTTGGAGAAAGGGTTTTCTTTACATGCCTTATCACAAAGATCAAGCTCAGTGGCATGCCATAACGACTGGGGGGGGGGGGGGACTTGCTCCCCCCGCTTGAATTATCAGGTGCATTTGGACACTTTGTTGGCGTCAAAATATTGGGATGACATGGAATAAAATTGCATTTGATCCAATTTTGATCTCCCCTGGTTTTTTTGTCATGTATTCTTCTGTGTGTTGTGTCCATTTTTGGTTGAGTTAACTTGGGTCGGGTTGATTTGTCTATTAGGTTCGGCCTATTTGCACATATGCTGCTCTTCCCACAGGGGTCTTGCAAGTTGTTATATTTTTTTTACTATAGAGTTGTGGGATTCTTAAATTACCAAACGCAATAATTTCTTGTTTAGGGATTGTTGAAAAACTTTGGTGTAATTTGGGCCAAAATTAAGTTCAAATGTGGATTAATTTTCACATACTTCACAAGCATTTGGTCTTGTGTTAGGACTAGCTCGTTCCGTAGCATTGCACGTCCGTCCGTACCTACCCCTATAGCCTCGTTCCGTAGCGTTGCACTTCGTCTGTACCTACCTCCTACAAGGGAGAGAAGATAGTTAAGGGGCTATCGTATCGGAAAAAGCCAGAGCAACCTCTCGGGTTATCGTAGTTTAGGACTTGTTTTGACAGCCACTCGCATGACTTGGAAATGTGGGCTTCCCCTGGGTCAATTGCCTCTGTATGCCCCTGATCAAGTTATATTATGCAATGCATGTAGGGAAATGAGGGGAAAAGAATGGGGGGGGGGGGGGTTGGGGGGTATTAAAATGCTGCGTAGTTTGGT
>JAMKCH010009041.1:0-29871 GCA_023653785.1 Ophioderma brevispina
GTTTGTCTACTCTAGCTCATTTAGATCAAAAGATATGGTCAAATGTTCCAGGGTTAAAATTTTTCTCACAGACATACCAGGGTTAACATTTTTTCTCATACGGAGATACGGACGGAGCCCATTTTATAGTCCCCTTCCGAACTTTGTTCAGCAGGGACAATTACATCTTAATTATATGTTTTCTATTTCATATTTCTAACTGTACGAGATCGAAAGACGTTACTTCCTTTTCTGAAGATTCAAAATGAAATTTTGATCTCAGTAAGGGTGTCTGCTTTCACGATTTACTTGAGAAATATTGCCATCATTACTATCATTTGACTTCTAAAAATATGCAAACTCTTGATAAAGTTAATAGTTTCAACCATTTTTTTTTTGGCTCTCCAATGCATAGAAAGAACTTTAGCATACTGTTCAACAATATTGGATTCAACCTTGAAATTGATAACAATCCAACTTTTATTCATATATTCAGTGTAAACATGCCATAAGAGTACAGAAAACTTGCAAATCTTGCTTCCAAATTGTCTTTGACCGTTTGGTCATAAACTTCCACCACATGTGATGGCCCCATCAAGGAGTTCTTGCCTGAAAGGTGGAACTTGAAAATACCCAAAAGGGTTGGAAACAGCTAAGGAGAATTATAAGGGTGGTACATATGATGAGGCTTGATAATGAAATACCTCAATATATTGATTCCAATAATCTCAAATGGCCTTTGACCTCACTCACTTTCACCAAAGGATGCACTCAAAACACAAATGTTTCAATAATTACCTATGGGAGATGGCTCATTCTCTTATTCTTCACTGTGGTGTTAGAGCAGGAAAGTTTGCCAAAGAATTTAAACAAAACCTATTGTATCACCTTTGAACTTTGACCAATATGACCTGTACCTAATAACACTGATAGGTCTTCATATGAGGTCCAAGTTAGTTGGATTAAAATTACTTTTGCGAGCAACATACCCTGTGGCTAAAACCAGGGAGATGACATTGCACATAATCTTTGTTCCTATAACAGCATTTCTAATATCCCTGGAATGCATATCTGCTGTTGCAGTTTGCGAATGAGGCCAAAGGTAACATGGGGTCATCAGAGGTCAATCTGAATACATTTCTTATAAATCTTGAGCTTGTGGTTCTGCTGAGTATGAAGTTAATGGGTCAATGGATGAGAGTATAAGTTCAATAAAGGTAAATAAAAATAAATACACAAATGTGTGCGAGATATTACTGAGATACCATACAAATATTAGGGATACACTTTTTTCCCTGAATGGAGGACTTAAAGGCTGATTCAGAGATTTCCCAATGAGGGCACACTCAATTTTCAAACAAATCATGTTTTTTTGCATATAATTAATGCTTATCCATTTACTAATCATTGTGTGAAATAACTAAATTCATATCGAAGTCCTTCATATAGAAAATCACAACTTTGTTATGAAATCCAGAATGTTTGTTATACAAGGTGTCCTATATGGCACTGTTATACTGTGCATAAGTGTTAACTGCATGAAAATGGAAAATCCGATTCATCTCTCACTTTGGAATTAAGCATTTTAGGTGACTATCTTACATTCTAGATGTCTATTTTTAATTACTATACAAAAAAAAAGTATATTTCGAAATCTCTGAGTCAGTCTTTAAGTTGCACTTAATTAAAGGCTGACTCAGAGATTTCAAAATATTTTGTTTTTTGTTAGTCAACTGGAACTAAATATAGTCACCTAAAATGCTCAACCTAAAATGCTCAATTCCAAAGTTTGCAATGAAACAGAGCTTTTGTTTTGATGTAGTAATAGTCAGGTAGAACCTTCATGTGACCGTAAAGTTGAGTATGGACACAATTGTTTTGCTGAAAATGATAGATTAGGGTGTGTAGAATAAGAATCTGCCGGGTGCCACCTGGGCATCCTTGAGCATTTTGAGAAATTCAAGATGGCGTCGCCATAAATGATAATTATCTATTCAACCCTATTATAGGATCCAATGAACAAGTGTATGACACTTGTAACATTAAGTCATACTTCAAATTCAAAATGGAAGCCAAATCCAATAATTTTAAAATATGCCATATAACAGCAAATACCTGCGATAAAAATAGACGAGAAGTACTTAGGTTATGTTGCTAGACACAATTGAATGTATTTCTGATACTTTTAAAATTGTAACATGCCGTCAATCAATATGGCAGCCAAAACGTGAACATCTTCAAAAAATACTTGGCACAAAGTTATAAGTATTACAGCCTTCAAATCAAAATCAATGTGTCAATGACATTAGAAATGTACCTTTGATCCTAACCAATGTACAACATACATTTCAATTTGTTTTAAATGCGCCAAAATCGAAATAAAACTAATATGGTGCAAAGTTGTCAAAAATACCATAGGAATTACATTTTTTCACATATATTACACTCAATTTATACTTTGACCCATTTTTATTTATCCGGATTACCTGGTATCACTTGGTTATGATCATAGGTACATTTCTAATTGTTTCATTGACAAAATAATTTATACTTGAAGGTAATATTTAGACATTTGTGTCAAGTATTTTTTGAAGATATTCACGTTTTTGGCTGCCATATTGATTAACGTCATGTTACAACTTTAGAAGTATCAGAAATACATTTACTGTGTCTAACAACATAATCTAAGTACTTCATGTTTATTTTTTTATCACAGGTGTTTGCTGTTGTATGGCATATTTTAAAATTATTAGATTTGGCTTCCCTTTTGAATTTGGAGTATGACTCAATGTTACAAGTGCCATGCATTTGTTCATTGGGTCCTAAAGTATATCTAGTAACTCCATAGTTTGATAATACAGGGTTGAATAGATAATTATCATTTATGGCAACGCCATCTTGGATTTCTCAAAATGCTCAAGGATGCCCAGGTGACACCCGGCAGATTCTTATTCTACACACCCTAATCTATCATTTCAGCAAAAAAATTGTGTCCATACTCAATTTTACGGTCAGGCCATAAGTGGGACCATGGCTACCTGACTATAAACATTTATGTGTAGTATAACAGTACCATAGGACAGTGGCGTACCTAGGATTTTTAATATTGGGGGAACGTCGCATCTGAACTGACAGAAAACGGATGGGGTCCAGGGGCTGTCTTAAGACCCCTGTGGGGTTCCAGGGGCTTAGCCCCTGTGGGGGCAGATGCTGAAAATTTTTGGTTTTACATGCTTTAAATGTCTTCTGAGGACTAATTGCAGCACAATTTTGTAAAATTTACTGACCATTACGCTGGCCATTGAACTTTAAACCTATATTTGCCAGCAATCCAGCCTGCAAGCATGACCTGAATTCTTCAAGTGAACCAACGGGCTCATCGCCACTGTAATAGGATACTGTCTATAACAAAAATCCCAGATCCGGAATTTTATTACAAAATTTTAATTTTCTATATGAAGGACATTTCAGTCTAGCTATTTCACACTGTGATTAGTATGTGAACAAGCATTATGTGCATACAAAAAAAAACCCTGATTTGTTAGAAAATTGAGGGCGCCATCCTCAGGAAATCTCTGAGTCAGCCTTTAAAGCAATGATCAAATTAATGACATATAAATTGAAAATTATTCTTTATTAAGTGTTTTAGTAATATATTAATGACAAATAGAACTATATAATTTGTACATATATTTAGAATATAAACTGTACATCCTTTTCTGTAGATGATTATTTTACATACATTGCTCTTTGTACCATTCATACACAATATTAAATCTGAGTATACATTTTCTCTACAACCATTAATTTTTAATCTTCTGATACTACTAGTTCTATAACCTTATAGCATCTAAGTTTCAAAAAGTAGTTATATACAATATTATTCAACTTTAACTGATGATTATATACAATATCAACAAAGACCTGTCAATGTAAGTTGTTACTTACACCATCAGGAAGTTCTGACTAATTAATGGTGATTATACACCATTAATTAAAGGGACATAATGACATGAAAAATATACAGACATAATGAAATGCACCCTTACTGAAATCACTTCCACAAATTTGAAAACAATTTGGATGTTTACATTCTGTAAAAACAGTAAAACAGGAAGAGTTTGTGGCAATTCCTGCCAAGGAAAATCAAGGTGTTGACATCCCTGCCAGGATTTACAGTGTATCTAGCATCTTTTCAAAAGCATTCAGACCAGGAATCGGATATTGTACTTCAAGCTTGTAGTAAGATATTGATCTGGCAAGTGAATTTAAAGGTGGATTAGCTAGGATTAGCACATATACAATAGCAATGGTCTGTGAGCTGATGATGACTGCATGATTTTCAAGGTATTGATAAACTAGCGGGAGGCCCGCGCTTTGCGCGGGCTCCCGCTAGCTGATTGAACGGGAGCGATCACTGAAATGGAAGCGATCACTGAAACTGAAGCGATCATTGAAAAAGATGCGATCACTGAAGAAATGACACATGCACTATGGCGACACCAGAACCACCGCAACCACACAGTGAAATACGCATGCACACACAGTGACAACTCCTCAAATTCCTGTATAAATTACCCATAATCCTGAAATTTATGACTCCCTAGTCACAACATTCTGTAATCTTAACATTTTAAGAACACAAGTTCCTGTATTTCTCTTTAGCTACCATTTTTAAAGCAAGGAAACGTCAATATTTAATCCCGTAAAACTTACCATATATTTCATTTTTTTTCTGCTCAAAACTACTCCACGTGCCTTATAACCTGTTGCGTCCGTTATACCAGAAAAGGAAATAACGGGACATGTTATCGACCATTTTTAATCCTATAGCTCAGGTTTCCATTTTATAAATAGTAAAATTCAATATACCATCCATATGACCTTTCAGTGTTTAAACTTTTTCTCAATATAGCTATACTACCCAGTTGTGCTAACCCTCTTCCTGTATCTTTTTTCTCATGAACTTCTCAACTCGCGTATAAGTTTCCGTCATCTGCAAGTTTATTATGACTCGCCATCCCAAACAGCTTGTATTCGGACACTTATCTGTATAAGCTTTCCACAATATTTAAATTGCTGATTTTTGGTCAAAAAATTGTGATTTTTCGACCCAATTCACGGAATTTTGCCAAAAATCCCTCATTTTTCTTCGGCCAGGGGGAAAAACTGGGGGGTGGTAAGAAAAAATTTCGGGGGGGTTGCCGCCACTGCTATTTTATCTCTAATTGCTAGTGTTAGGGTCATATCAACCATGCACAGATCCAGGGAGGGGGTGGCTCGCTGCGCCTCCTGGTAATTCTGCAAATCTTGCAAAATCAGCCCATTTGGGACAGTTACAGCCTTTCAGCCCCGGTATTGTGACGTTTTTCAAATCCTGGCTCCGCCCGTCAACACCTTATAATACTACTTGCTTCTTTGTAAAAACGACACTAAAGCATTTTGAAGTGGTCTTAAAAAGGTGACATGTCTGACGTTTGTTGGCTAATAAAAGCTCTATTCGACTTTTATTAGAAAACAATGCAAAAATCTCCATTTCTGTTTACATTTTGAAGAAAATCGCTGAATCTCATATACAGGCCCACATAGCTGAGAAAAAGTAATCGATCACTGAAACGAAGCCCGCATTAACATGTGCCATACTATGGCGACAGTACCACGAGCCCTAACCCGAAACACACACCCGAGACCCCTCTTCCAACATGTCCTCCTTTAATCTTTTCTCTCTCTCCCCCGCCCTCTCTCTGTCTCTCTCTCGCTTCCATAAACAATCTCACATCCCTCATAATTCCTCAGTCCTGTAGATCCCATCATACCAGTGCAATGTAAGCCCCATTTTCTCCAAATGAAACATCAGTATTGCACCTCGTAACTTTCCATAAGTTAACATTTTTTTCATAACTCCACCCACGCGTCCTCACACTATTTGTCGTGCCAGAGTTTGAAGATCAAAAGCCCCCTAAAAGTCTCCTTATTTTTGATTCTCGAACTCTCCCGTGCATGAAAAGTATTATGACCGTCCCAGATCCCGATGCAGCAACTCTAACCCGAAGTGAACATCTTGATTTCCTCCCCCGCGGGGGTCACCCGCAACTAAATATGCAGGCGTAAACGCGTACAGCCAGCCCTCCTCGTTCTCTTTATATCAACCGCCGCGTGTCACGTTGTCACAAGCAGCGCAGTCTGCGACGGCGAGTTGCTATGCACAGCCATAGCGACATAATGTTTTAACCCATAATGCATCAGCGACGCGCTTCAGCTAGCAACCGACCCGTTTTTCCTGTTATTTCCATAGTAACTGAATAGTTTTGAAAAAATGAATGTCCAAACGCACCATGGCATGGTATACCCAACCAATGTACAAAAAATCAAAACTCGAGATAGAGCCATCTCTGAGAACACTCGGGAACAAGGTTGAGAATCTCTCTTTTATTATATAGATGTTGGCAGTAATGTCAGCATCCTAGGCAGAGAAGTGGGAAGACATTTCATATAGAAGTCCCAAGTATGCAAATGAAGTATTTCCATTTATTCTGTCAAGGGCTACTGCACAACATCATACAGCACATGACGGAATCAATTATAAAACGGTAACCGTATTTGCATCCTTGGGACTTCCATATGAAATGTTTATACCGAGAAGTAAAGCTTACAAGGAAAATAATATTAGTTACTTTCCCTTTTTACAAAATGTAAACACCCAAATTGTTTTCAAATTTGTGGAAGTGATTTCAGTAAGGGACAGGGTCCATTTCATTATGTATGAATATTTTTTCATGCCATTGTGTCCCTTTAACCGTATCTTTGTTTCTCATTACAACTAGTGATTTTAACAGTAGTTGTTTTGTACAATTGGTGATTATAATATGTACACCATCAATAAATGTTGTTTCTTGTTAGTGACTGATAATCAAAAGATCAGCTAAGATTATAATCACACCTAGATCTTATAAAATCAGTCTGAGAAATTTTCAAATATGGGCATGATATTTATCCCACTGCAAAATTCAGATTCTCATAGCCAAATATTTGTACAATCCCTTTCTAAACAATGTAGTGTGGGTTTGGTGCTTAAAATATGTATAGAGCCTCTATTAGTATTTCAATTATATTTATAACAAAAAAGTATTGAAAATAATGTTATTAGAGGTTGTGTATCTTTTCAACCACTAAATCTACACTACAATAATAATCAGTAGATTTCGAAACTATTTGCAGATGGGAATCTGCTATCTTGGAAAAAAGTAGCACACTCAACACCACTTGCTATATTCATATTGCTCACCCGGGCCAGAGTTAAAGGCTGACTCAGAGATTTCCAAATGAGGGCGCCCTCAATTTTCTAACAAATCATGTTTCTGCATGTACATTTATGCTTGTCCCCACTCCCCACACTAATCATTGTGTGAAATAGCTAAGCTAAAATCGATGTCCTTCATATAGAAAATCAAAGTTTGTAACAAAATTCTGGATCCAGCAATTTTGTTTTACACAGTATCCTATGGTACTATTATATTACACGTAAATGTTTACTACATCAAAAAATCTTTGTCACCTCAAACTTTGGAATTTAGCCATTTAGGTGACTATCTTTAGTTCAAGTTGACCATTTTTAATTAATATACAAAAAACAATATGTTCCAAAATCTCTGAGTCAGCCTTTAAAAACCTACAACCCCTGTTATCACTCAATTGAAAGCCCCATCCAACTTACCCCAACCCCCATGAATTAAGGTTGAGGGAACGGCAAGACTGCAGTTTCAACAATTATTTCCAAGACTGTACATTTTGCAGTGGAAAAATATCATGCCTATCTTTGGAAATTTCCCAGACCGAACAAAGTTGTGGTTATATACCATCAACATAGTTGCTCCTCATTAATGACTGCAAAACACCATACCTGGTAAGCGCAGAAACAACATTTGTTAAGACAATTTCTGACACACCATCAACTCTGTTTCTCACAAACCACTATAACATTAGTTGCTTCTCACCTTTTGAACTTATAAAAGGCAAATCAAATTGCTTTGTATCATGTATCATGTATCAAGTTTGTTAACTACACACCTTCCAAAGCGTGAATGACACTTCTTATGTACCATCTTATATACATTTTTTCTACAATTGGTGGTAGTAACACCATCATCAAACAAGTTCTTTTAATTATCAGTTAGCATGTAAATACTACATGTACATAATTTTCTCACAAATGCTAGTTATAATTTAGGGATTCAAACATGTTACAGAGTGGTTCATCACAAATCAACAATGATGCAGCCATGCATCCACATATTTTTATCCAGCGAGGGCAGCTTTAGCCGCCCGAGCGAGATGAAAATACGCAGATGCATTGGATGCAGAGTTGTTGACTTTTGTGATGAACCACTCCATAACATGTTTGAATCCCTTTCAACAATGAAAATCCTTATGAAAACTTATTAATGTCATATACAGAGGAACATAATTATTCTCACCTATAATACTAAAATGTTCCCCCAAGTTCTACAGGAATATTTCCTAGTAATATTTTAGCAAAATCTAAAGCAAAACAATAGTTTTGGTTTGTTTGTTGCTTTGCAGTTTGCACCTGGCATCCTTGCGCGTACTCCGAGTTCTAAACATGATGAACAGCGCATCGACTTAAGCCTACCGCGTAAATGCACTTCCGTGAACACTGTGCCGGGCGTGACGCGCTAATTTGCATACCAGCTGTGGGTTGATAACAAATCAACAATGGTACACCCCTGTACAAGGAGATACGATGAGTTGTTGAATAAGAGATCTTTCTCACATGCACAATTAGTGATTGTACACAACAGTTTGACAAGGGTTTTTTTCAGTGCAACAATTAGAATCATTATGAACACAGTGCCAGTGACCATGGGCTTCATTTAGCCAACTAGCACACTACCAAGCAGTACAATTATCATTTCAATGATCTCATTACATAATGACAGCATTTTCAACTTATTCACTTCAGATATTATCTAATACATTGGTAAGAATTCCAAATATGCAAAAAAAAAAAAAAAAATTTTATGCATATATCCCACTAATGATATCATCATATTTTGACACTATCATATGACAATTCTTTCAATTCAAATGTAAGACATTTCTTTAACGCGTAGTCCGCTTGTGCTCCTGCCATGGCTAGGGTTCAGCAAATTATCAAATTATGCGCTGATCATGCACGATTGAGCCAATCAGCATCAGGGATTGTTGTCATGGTGTACTGGCTCCCAATTACAGGCCAGTGCATTGTACGCTAGCGAAACACACTACACGCTTAAAATATGCTTATTTTGTAAAAGGAATGGTGGCTCCCTTCTACTTTAGATGTAAACATAATAACATAACCAATAACTTTCAGTTCAAATATTTACAACAAGACGGTTACTTAATTCCATCTTTTGTAGAAATATTGTAAGCAAAATGTCAAATTTCAAGTCTTTTTAAATGTATGAAATTAATAGCCATAATGTACACAATTTTAAAGAGTTTTTTCACTGTTTTCAAGACACCATATCGAGGGTTGACAAACAGAAGGACGTAACTCAACACTGAAAGAAATATTAAAGAATTTCTTTAATTCTACTGTTCATAATTAAAAATTGTTCTTTGTTTACTAAAGTTTATATGTTTGCTTACAGTACCATATATGAGCTTTATGAGATGTTTACATTTTGAGTAATGAATAGATTTGCTTAGTAGAAAATATTAAACATCACATTTCTCAAAAGCAGTATTACAGTAGAATTAAAGAATTCTTTAATATTTCTTTCAGTGCTGAGTTACGTCCTTCTGATTCTCAACCCTCGATATAAACAATGATGTATACACATATGTGATGCGATCTGGGAAAACCCGCCACATGGTGGGAAATCTATATTTTGAGTTTTTACTATCACTGCAGAGTTTGAAATATGAAGTTTCCATAACTGTTTACTTCTTTCTTCTTTGCTACACACGTCAAAAGTTACACCTTATACAATCTCACAAAAAATAAAGTACAATATAACAGATTTAAAGCTATTTTCTTTATATTTCAAAACTGTCCTGTGCGACATGTGGCGGGTTTTCCCAGATCACATCACATAATCATTGATACCCATTACTTAATAAATAAAATAATTACAATAGTAGGTATTTACACAAAAATGTTAAATTTAATCTTTCATGAATTTACTATAAACAGATAAGTGCAGGCTTGGATTACATTTTCAAGCAATGTAATTAGTTTTCCTAACATGGACTTCAAATAAATGCTCTTGATGATGCATGGTATTTAATACAAAATACTCTCTTCACACACACACACGCTACTAGACACTTGGTACAACTTCACTAATAACACATTTGGTAAAGGTAGGTCCCATACTCAATGAGCATTGGGGGCATGCCGGTAGAGCGGCATTGCAAACAAAGCCTCAGCATTGTGGGAGTAGGATGGCCAGCTCCTTTCTCCGCCGCCTGTACATTTGCCAGTCTAAACAGATCAGCTACCCATTTACATCTGGGTGGACTGTAGGCGCCCAGTCGGGGATCGAACTCGCGGCCTTTGGGTAAGGAGGCGAGTGCTCTACCACTACGCTATCCCGCAAGAGAAGATATCAGTAAGGGGTCTACATGGGTTGCCAAATTAACACGGCTGTCGCCGTGTCGCGATTTAAGCGCACTTGGTGTGTCGCGGTTCACTTTTTAGCCCCAGCTCAACGTGTCGCGTGTTGATCTTTATCTTGCGTGCCATCAGATGTCGGTCATTTATTGGCATCGCATGTTGGATTTTTCTGCCTACAAATGGGTCCAGGAAAATACACATTTAGAGAGCGCTATTGCCGCATTCGATTTGTTGGCAACACTCTGTTTTTTTAGAGTATGATAAGTTAGCATTATTTACTCCAATTTGAGCTGAAAATGTGGAGAATCAGTTAGAATCCAGTTTGTGATAAAATCCCGGGATAAAATTTAACTTTATCACATCGTTACATCATCGGAAATGTACCGTACGTACAGTACCTCTGTTTTAGGAAATCCTCTTGCATCGCCGTCTTAAAACGTTGAGCATGGCATGAATAATTTAATCATCGCCAGTCTTTGGAGCTATTTCGGGTACAATTTTAATGTCTGACAATGTTTAGAGCCTAATTAAGCCTTAGGCTTTGTGTAAAAGACGAGCAACGAACAAGTTTGCGAATGAAAAAATGTGCACAGTGCACCTGGTCGATGTAGTCAAGTGCTAAGCACGAAAACATAATTCTACAACATTCGATGTCGTTTTGAACAATTTAAAGTTTTGTTTTTCCAAAATTCAGTGTGTCATATTATAAGCACTGAAAAATACATCGAAATAAAATTGATATTTATATCAGAAATGTTTAGCAGACATCGGTAAATAATCGTCTTCAATGCACGTGCGCGGATTGATTTTGTGTTGCTAATTGCATTTGTTGGGCCGGTAGACTCTTTCTGCTGTCATTTTACATGCTATGCAGTTAATAGGTGTTAATGAAATATGCGAGTAAGACCAACCCGACATTCGCATCGACAAAAATTTTGCAGCGGAGGGGGATTTCCTGAAGAATTTTGCATCATATTTACGAACTTCCATTTCATTAATATGCGAAATAAGAAATGAAAACTAAGTCACTGTGAAATCAAAAAGTATGCAATGCAAACGTGGCAAATTCATCATGGAATTTTAACATTTTGGTGAGTGTAGCTGTAGGGCCTACTTGAAAAATGTCAATGATGAAATTGGGAGTGATTTTTTTTCAGGGATTTTCGGGCATTCCCAACAATCCCTATCACGATCAAAGAGGTAATACAAGTTGTAAGTAAAACTTGACTAAAAAACAGAGTCAAATCTAAATCTCTATTTTTGTTTGGTGTATTCACAGTAATTTTTAATCACATAATTATTATTGCTTAAGTAAATAGCCACAATTAAAGATGATTGTACAAGCTTTTTCTCATTAGGCTGAGTTTATACCCCGTGTATTGAATGGCACATCCAAGCATTCATATGTTAATTAGAAGTAAACAAAAACAAACAGGGGTAAATAAGTTTAAATAAGTCCAAATTATTTTTAAAAATCATTTTAAAAAATACAAACCTAGATTTTGACACTTCAATAAATGATAATTGTGTTTTAATTGCTCAAATTTGTCATTTTCATATGACTGAAAAGAGAAATCATGGCGGCGGGCCGGCGCGGCCGGGCAGCTGCCGGGCAGTGAAGTTGATACAACAATTTCATTTATAGAGATGAATTATTAACCTGATTATTAAAAAAAATGTTAACTCATATTACTGATACTGTCTTGAGGAATTAGTAAAACTAAAAGACTCTCAGGCCGCCCGGGAAGATCGCGTTCTGGAAGGTATTTTTCGTACGTCCTTAGACTTCTATTGCGTGTAAGTTGTTTCCCACAAGTTGGGTGTCGCATGTCAAAGCATGCGGAAGTTATGAAAGTCGTACGTCGGTTTTTAATTTTCTCCCGTCGCTCGATAAAAGACTGCGTGTCGAAAATTCGCGGGATAAGAAAGGCCGTGTCGCGCGTGTCGATTTTTACACATGTAGACCCCTTCAGTAGCTTCCCACAATGCATTGCTTCCAATGGAGGTTTTTGTACAGGTACTGATGTGAATCTTTAGAGATCAAACACTCTTGAAATGCATGTTTCATCACTAAAGATTCACATCAGTACCTGTACAAAAACCTCCATTGGAAGCAATGCAATGTGGGAAACTACTGAAATCTTCTCTTCTATCCCGCTACCTCATACATATACATACAAGCTACTACATGCTTTAGTACAACTTTACTAATATACTCAAAAAGCTGTAGATATATTGTTTATTAACATGTTCCTAAGCAGGTCTCAATTTAAATTTTAAACTCTAACCCTAATAATTCTTGTTATCCACCTTGGGTCTGTCAGAGTACACTGATACACACGTATATCAAAAATACAGGCTATAATTATTGTTTATCTCCATACAATTAGCTAAACATTAATACTTTCCCACTTAAAGGTGCAACAAGAGATTTCACACATCAGGTGTCCCTAAACAAATCGAAAGTTCTGATTTTTGCCCTGTTGTAGAGCTTTCCATCAAAAACATCCCCATCTGAAAGGATTAAGCTCAGAAATGTTTCTTTGGTACAACAATTGTGAAATTTCTATTTCGTATAGGAGCAAATACGAAATTCAGCCTATGTTTTACATTGAAATATAAGCAAATCAAAATCACCTTTTTTCTCTTTTAAGACATTTCTGTAACATAACACAAGATTAGAAATCTATTGAGTGTCTAATCTATTTGAAATTACTATTATGACACAATATTGGGTACCTCAAAATCTCTCATTGCACCTTTAACAATATCCCTATTTTTGATGACATTGTAATATTCCATGAAGTGTGTATAAAGATATATTAATAGCCATAGCTAACAACTACCAATTTAAATATTTACAACAAAAATACCACTTTTCTGAAAATTACCAAATATTCATGCATATTTTCCACTAATAATATCATCACATTTTGACACACTCATGTGACAATTCTTTGAATTAGTCTAAAACTACAATTCCTTTAACACATAGTCTGCTTGCTATGCTCCTGCTAGGCCAAGGGCTCAGCAAATTATGCAGATCGTGCATGATTGAGCCACTCGACTGTCAAGGTGCTATGGCTCTGCAATCAAAGGCGTGTGCATGGTACGCTAGCACAACATACTATACGCTTAAGACATGCTTATATTGTAAAAAGAATGGTGGCTTCTATCAATAATCATAACCAATAACTTCAAATAAGTTCAAATATTTACAACAAAAAGGTTACTTACACATCTTTTTGTATGGAATAATAATGTACACAAATGTCATATTTCAAGTCTTTTTAAATGTATGAAATTAATAGCTATTAATGTACACATTTTTAAACATTTTATCATCCATTATATTCCCATATTTTAGGTAACATATAAGCTATGATTTATGTATAAACATATTGATACCCATTATTTAATAGCCTATTTACAAGTGTAGGTATTTACAAAATGTTACTTTTAATCTTTCATAGATACATCATACAGAAAAAAGTGCAAGCTCAAATTATATTTTCAAGCATGTTAAGCTTTCCTAATTAGGTTTCAAATAGACGCTCTTGATGCTTCGCTCACAGAATTAAATGCCATTCATCCATTATATTGCTATATTCTAGGTAACATATAAACTACGATTTATGTATAAATAAATTGATACCATTACTTAATAGCCTATTTACAAGTGTAGGTATTTACAAAATGTTACTTTTAATCTTTCATAGATATATCATACAGAGAAAAGTGCAAGCTTGAATTATATTTTCAAGCATGGTAAGCTTTCCTAATTAGGTTTCAAAGAGTTGCTCTTGATGCTGCGGCACAGAATTAAATGCCATTCATCCATTATATTGCCATATTCTATGTAGCATATAAACTACAATTTAAGTATAACATATCGATACCCATTACTTAATAGCCTATTTACAAGTGTAGGTACTTACAAAACGTTACTTTTAATCTTTCATAGATATATCATACAAAGAAAAGTAGCTAAAAGTGCAAGCTCGAATTATATTTTCAAGCATGGTAAGCTTTCCTAATTAGTTTTCAAATAGATGCTCTTGATGCTGCAGCACAGAATTAAATGCCATTCATTCATCCATTATATGGCCATATTCTAGGTAACATATAATAGTAACCCTAAAGCAAGTTTCATCTGTGAAAAAAATTTAAAGAAGCTGATTTCAACTGATTTTGGTAGCTATGGGTGTCAACATTTACCCAAAAAAAGTGAGTTATCGTAGGGGGTGGGGAAATTGGTTTTTCGGCAGTCAAAGGTCAATAACAGAGGTCAAATTTTAAAATTACTCCGATTTGGATAAAAAATGGTGCAAATTATAGATGGAGCTCATAGGATAAAAATAAGGAATAGTTTTGAGTGTCTTTAATGCTTACTTACCAAAGTAGGGGGAAAACAAGGTCAAGCCCCATTGAATGCAATGGATGTTGACCTTTGGTGCCCCCTTCATTGGGAACTAAGCATTTAAGACCTTTGATTGCCGAAAAACCAATTTCCCCCACCCCCTACGATAACTCACTTTTTTTGGTAAATGTTGACACCCATAGCTACCAAAATCAGTTGAAATCAGCTTCTTTAAAAAAAAATCACAGATTTGCTAAAAATATGTTTAGTTTTGAGTTACTATAAACTATGATTTATGTATAAACATATTGATACCAGTACTTAATAGCATATTTACAAGTGTATGTATTTACAAAATGTTACTTTTAATCTTTCATATATATATTATACAAAAAAGTGCAAGCTCGTATTATATTTTCAAGCATGTTAAGCTTTCCTAATAAGGTTTCAAATAGACACTCTTGATGCTGCAACACAGAATTAACTAGAACCAACCATTACTTAATAGCATATTTACAAGTGTAGGTATTTACAAAATGTTACTTTTAATCTTTTATAGATATATCATACAAAAATAAGGGCAAGCTTGAATTATATTTTCAAGCATGGTAAGCTTTCCTAATAAGGTTTCAAATAGACGCTCTTGATGCTGCAGCACAGAATTAACTAGAACCAACCAACAGAACCAACTAGAATTTCATGGTTCTTGGCTTGCACACTCGCTATATTCAAAGAATATAAGCTGTGGGCCACCAGCCTACTTCAATTTGACCTCATATGACCTTTGACCTTGGCAAGTGACCTTTGACCTCATCAACATAATGAGGGATCCCATGTTGCACCTTTGACACAAGTTTGGTTCCTATTGAGGTGAATTAAAAAAAAATAACATTTTAGTGACACACACTTTCACACACACACACACACACACACACCCTCACACACACACACCCTCACACACACAGATTGCCAAGTGGTCCTCCCAGCTATGCCGGAGGCCCACAAATACTATCTTCTCACACACACACACACTTCTAATATACACACATGCTAATAAACAATTTAGTACAACTTTACTAATTATATTCAAAAAGCTGTAGATAAATTACCTATTGACATGTTCCTAAACAGGTCACAATTTAAATGGTCTTTATGACATATGCAATATTTAACAGAGAATATGTGCCTCAAAAGCCAAAATCGATTATCCACTGAAGTCTATGATACTCTATGAAGATGATGCTATTCCTATGAGATTTTTATTTTTGTTGTTTGCTGACTGACACCCATAAGGTTTGACGATATATCTTTTACGCAGTACGGCAAGTATGATCATGAATTAAATTATCCACCTATGACTAGACGCACACAGTGGGGATAATGTTTTGTGCTCGTCAGAGCCCCTGGAAGATTGTGTGTAAAAAAACTACCGGGGGGGACAGAAAATTTCAATTTTCCTCAAAAAGTTTTCTCATAGGTTTCAGACCCAGTTAGGGATGTTCTCGAAGAAGACCAAAATTTTCTGTGCACTCTGATACAAAAAAGTGTCCAACAACCCCGTTGGGTTTTTGAGATATTGAGATTAATTTCCATTTTACTGGCATTCTGTATGGGGCAATTGATAACGTTAGTCCCTCACACGCAGGTACTAATTGAGATAATATCTTTCGCAGTCTGGTGACACAACTACAAAACATACAAACCGTGGTAAGACTTTCCGCACCACCGTAGCAATATGTATCTGTTCATCATTTGAAAATACAGACTTCTATGGGTTTAAAATAACCATAATCAAATTTGGGCTGGGATGTTTATAACTTAGAGACCATGGCGTTTTCCAAATTTAATTTCATCAGCACAGCAAAGATGCACATATGCACATATACACATACCCTTGTAAAGACTATTTTTTTGTAAGAGAAACAATAACTTGATATAAGGATTCTTAATAAATTTCAAGTGCTAGAGGATATAGGGTTTGGGCTTAGGTTACATTTTCCCCTCCTTTTAAAATGAACCACTTTGAGTGACAGTCTGTCTTCAATTAGTAGACAGCACTATGATAGTACCGCTTCAGTTAAAGCATACTAGCCCATTTTTTGAGAGCGCCCCCAATTATTTCCAAAAATTTTGAGATTTTTTACCTGGTTGCATTGGTAACTGCTATAAACGAACGCTGTGGTATGGTTAAGCTCGAAATGTCTATGTGTCACAAACAAAGGAATTTGTTAATTAGAATAATTATTATCGGGGTCCCCGATAATTATCAACGGCTGCTTGACGGCCTTCCAATGTGAAATAGCCGGAAATAGCGACATGTACGTGTCTACCCTTATCCATTAGTTGTTTTATGGTTCGGCAAGTCAAGTTAGAGGTTATTTTCCGTTTCTTGAGTTGCAACTATTCATCATCATGGACTGACATTAACGTAGCATTTCAGCTCTTCCAGTACGTGCCATCTGGGATCCCCAATTCTATTACAAAATCGCTTTATTTTTATTATAAATACGCAATTTTTAAGCATTCTCGTTCGCAGGTATAGTTTCCTAACAATTAACCAACGTAACTGTGCAAAAATATCAAATTTTGAAAATTGGAGGCTTCTTCAAAAATGTGCCATATGGCTTTAATAGCTTTTTTTTTTTAAGTCTAAACCACAATTCCTTTAACCTCTAGTCCATCTCATATAACTCCTTCCAGGGCAAGGCTCAGCAAATTATGTACCGATCACACATTCCGATCAGCATCGTGATTATATCATTGCCCTGGTTGCCCAATCCATGCCAGTGCGGGATATAACTATAAGATTGCCGCTATATACTTAATATACGTCTAATATGTAAAAGGAACAGTATGTGGCTTCTACTTTAACTCACTCCTTTCTTGAAGACTTTTTCAGTTGAAAATACTACATCATATAAATGAAAAGGGTATTGTAGCACACCAAGTATCACAAAATTATGACAAATGATATGCTTAGACATTGGGGTCCCATATTCTTTTAACCACTTCCACTTTCTGGGAGAAGTGTGGTTAAGAGATTTACAAGTTGCATCAATATACGACATTCTTAAAGTTCCAGTGTCATCGGTAGAGAAATACATTCAAAATATTTGTCATTGTGAGGGCAATGCTATAAGAAAGAAATCGGCTTTAGGGACATCACTCAGTTGTTTACAAAGAAACAAGTCTCAATACATCATCAAAATATACACTTTACATGCACCATACACAATATACCAACAGAAAATGTTATTTAAATGCACTTATACTATTAACAGTATGTACATCACATAAAAATATGGTATGCCCATTTCATGTTCATACTTTTTCTTTAGACTAATCGTCTTGAAAGCTCAATGCAGATTTCATGTTTATAATACCAACAGTTGATTTTTTCAGTTAAGTTAGCATATCCGGGGGTCTCTCACAACATTGCAATGACACATTATATTCCATAACTCAGTCACATATTCCACGTGTATGAGGTAACCGTAAAGGAAATTTGATCTCATTTTTGTGCAAAAAACTCAAATGTATTGCCTGGTCAGCACATTTCTCAAAAATTGACAGCATTTTGCTTTTAATTAATGTCCCAATACATATTACAAAATTCAAAAAATGTTTTTATTTGATAAGATGCCTGCATTGTGAACTGGTTTATATGAACCATTGAGCACCTTGGTAGAATTCATGCCCAGACCAGCGATCCCCTAACCCCAGGGTGCGGATCCTGGGGGGAATTCCCAAACACAACGGCAGGGGTACAGGGGCCACTTAAGACCCCTGGCAGAAGGGTCTAGGGCAGGGCTCAAAAGTGGGGAATTGGGAGTCCTTTCCAGGAAAGTTGGCCATTTGGAGGAAATTTGGCCATTTGAGGGAAATTACACCAAAAGTATAGTGGGAAATATGTGAGAAATGTGACATCATTCCCAGGGGAAATTCCCTTTTTTAAGCCTGGTAGTGGGACAGAGACCGCCTGGGGTGGGGCTCACGAGGGCGAATGCCAGAACACTACAATTGTTTTACGCAATTGAGCCCCGGGATTTGAGCCTATTTTAATGCACTCTATCATTTCTGTCTCCTCTGTATATAGAACATTATGGGGTGTGCACCCTCCCCCCACTCCCTGGCTATGCACATGGCATGTAATCTGATTTATATTTCTAATAGTTACAAGTACATTTTAACAATTCTGTTCACCACTGATACACAGCCATAGGGTGCTAAAAGAAAAACTATTTTTAGAACTGAAAGTATCCCCCCCCCCCCCCCCACAATTTTAACAATAATAAGGTCCACCAAAAGCACAATAGTTAGGGCACAGGGATGTTCATTATTTAAGGCACAAGGGCAGTTACAGTTATAAGAGGTGCTCATAATAACAGTACGAAGTGGCATTTTGGTCATCAACTCATAAACTATTGAAAATTAAGAATGGAATAAAGCCAGCAAAAACATCATTTTTGAAAAGCCAATATTGCAGACATTTTTAAGCCAAGCAGTTTTTAATCAATAGCTAACCTGTTTGAACCTTAAATTTAACCAACAGGGACTAATTGTGGAGGGTATCTTTATACAATTTTTTATGTACTCATCACAGATTTGAGTATTGGTGGTTGATTGGGATATGGCAAATTTCTGACGTTTCCCTTTATATTTTAGAGCATATCGAGGGCCAAAATCAATTGTTTAGGAGATGAAATCTGCCCTCACCTAGACGTTTTGAAATCACCATTTCAAACTTTAAACATTCATATTGTTAAACCATGCCTGTTTATCCTCATGAGTATTGCAGTCTAAATTTGGATCAGGATGGAATTCTTATGTCTACTGTTGTTACTACTGCACAGGACCGGTTTGTCTTTAAGGCAATTATAGAACTTTTTTTACCTCAACTCGCCCCTTACTTCTGGTCTTCTGCAAAAATATTTTGAATAGGCGGGTGTGTTATTTGACTAGGCAGGTGGTTATTATGCTAATCTATGCACATGTGCTTTTGCATATTACATACATATAATTTCATCTTTAAAATTCAATACTAAAACACACCTATATGTGCCACAAGTTTGAGTTCCTACTAAACCTAAATGTGAAGTGATATTCAACTTTAAGTCGTAGGTTCATAGATCTGCAATGGTATTGCCATACATTCAATGACCTCAGGAAAGATCTTTTTCAGTTTTGTAGAAATCGTCTGCATATTAGAAAGAAGTATCAAATTGCAACCAAACGCGAGATACCTTTCCATTAAGCCAACAAAAACTTTATAAAGAATAACATGTCTTTTTCAAGAATACCAAAAAATTGCCCGTGTGTATTTTTTTTGCATGAAGACTTTAATATAAGGGCCGAAAAAAATGAATGTCACTTAAGATTTCAAGCTACAGGAAGCTTAATAAAATCCCTTTGTATTTTGGGCCGAATATCAACTGTAGTTATAATTCAAATAGCCACAACATCTCATTGTTCACCACTCTCTGGCGCCACGCTGAGGTAAGTGTTGGATTTTCTGTCAAGTGGGAAGTTTCCACAAATGATAACAGAAGTCCTAAATATCCAAGGTAAATGTCCCTGCTCATTTTATGGAAACAAGGTCATAACTTGTCAATTTATTTACTACTGCTGAAGGTGTGGTCCCACTACTACTAGCTCTATTGTAATACTAGACCACAGCATTTTCATAATATAACAATAATGTTATTTTGAATATAAGCTGGGTGTACATTGACTCTATTTCATCAACATATCTGTAAAAGTGCCAACTGATATAGCCTAAACGTTACTTGTAAATATAGAGCATGACTGCAAACCAGATAAAAACAATGATTTTTTCTTTCTGGTTGCTTCACAAATGTCTGCAATTTTTAAAGTTGTGATGCAAATGAAAGAACTGACGACAACTGCCTGTCAAGATAGCAACATATGAAATGATCCAAAAGACGTCATGACAGGACTACTGAAATCTGTACATATTGCAATGCAATGGTTGTCAGTAGTGATGTAGTGGTATTTTTTTCACCATATACTCAATTTTATTTTTGCGTCTACTCCTTTATTGATGCCGAAAGTTCATAATACCAAGCCTAAGACAAGGCATTATAGGCAATTTGTACACTCAGACTATGCGCCTATTACTATTTTTGCATATAGGTATGTCCACTACCACTGGTTGTAAGAGACCCCTTGTATGGTAATACCACAGGGGCATTTGGTATCTTTTTAGGGTACATTTGTTTTTGATAACATATCCATCATGTTGAATGGTCACTGTGTACAGGGGGCTTTTTTGTCATATATTAAGCAGTTTGGTGTCGTCAAGAGGACTAGCAATATTCAAGGTTCAATTCCTTGATTTTTTTCAATACATGTTTGGAATCTATTCTTGCCTTATGCTTTGAAACATGTTTCAATGTTAATCCCATGGAGCAGCTCGTTGCTGCAACTAACGCCTTTTAACTTTTGAAATGAGTCTTAGCTCCGATTGGTAGAAGTATGATCTTGACGACTAAGCCGACACTTGATATCATTGTAATGATGTTCACCTCCAACAATGTAACTCTGAAATGGGATCAACTCAGCATCTCTAATTATAATAATAATAACTAGAATTTGATGGATATCGGTTTTTCGCGCTCACTATATTCAAGAATATAAATTGTGGGCCACCCGTATAACTTCATTCACTGAGTACCCTTTCTACCTCTACCCCAAAAACCAAATGGCACCACATATTGAACAATATGCTACTGAGCTCATTACTATGCCATGTTTTCCCACCAAAATTTGCACAGGAATATCTTGTGTCCACCACTAACAGAATCGTATCAAAATTAGAGTTTGCATTCAGGACAAAGCTTCTCTTTTTTTTGTGAAATTGTGACACGGACATACATACAGGTGCAATCCTAAAGCGTACAACATAACGGTAAGTGTGCCTGCCAGCTACCTGGAGGCCTCACCATAATTATTGTAGAATTTATATAACGCTTTCAAGTGTATCAATCACTTATTTCCGCTTCCCTTTGGAATACGTCACCTCCATACTATGCCCAAGACCTACTCATACCTTTGGCGAGGCCTCTCAATGGACAATATTTCCTAGCAGCTCCCCCATTTTATCCCTGGGTAGTTGCCCAGGGACACAATGCATTCGGCAACGGCAGACTCGAACCCACGGCCTTTGGACTCATGGGCGATTGCGCCTAATCACTGGACCCACATGCTCTCACATTCATATCTAATGTGGACTGTAAGGATCTGATCCTGAAGTCCATTCACGAGTGTCCATTGCTCTGCAACTAAAATCAGCTCTTAGCTCTGATTGGTTTCAGATGAATCTCGACCAGCAGACTGACACTTGACATCATAGTGATGACGGTTAGTTGGCAACAATGCATGCTCTGAACTGGTTCAACTTCAGAATCTACGGACCATAAGATCTGGAGTATCCACTATGACCTTTGATAAATAAAACACAGTGGTCTTGACATAGGTGGATCCTTTTCAAGACATTCTGATTGACAAAGAGCGGGCAGCCTGATGCAATGTTCATCTCTGTCCGTTGGCCGCTTAAGCTCTGGACGGCTTTGGGTCCGGGCCTGAAACTGTCCGAAAGGTGACGTCGGCCAGTCTCCTGATCCAACACATTAAAGAGTCACCTTGAAAATATTAAGGAACAATATAAGCTGTAATTCAAATTGCTCATGGTTTTTGGATTTATTGCTTCCCTGGCCACCTTAATTATAGCTCATTCTAGGACCCACTCTCCTGGCGACAGCTCCCATTGATTATGTTATTTGATTCTTTACTTTGCACTTTGGTTTGTCTGTTAACACATGGGCTTTGATAATGCTCTTTCAGTTGTTCCTTCTATAGCTTTATATTGGTTATCCTCACATGCATTACTCTCTGGTCAGTGGCTTTACTTTTTGCTCTTATCTTTCTCCTTTCATATGATGCTTTAGCAACAACTTCCTGTGATATTTTAAAAAAATCCTATATTGGACAAACTGCCCGGACAAATGGTCCACTGCGCCATTGACTAGTCTAAAATGAATGTACCTGAATCTGCTATTATTTTGAGTATCATGTTCGTGACATAAACTTAATAGACCTTTCACAAGCTACCTTGACACTTAATATCATTTCATTGTAGTTAGCAGTACTGTGAATTCTTTCCTAGATGTTCTTTCATTCGTGAATCACCCCATTTGTACTGTACTGTACCTTTACTGTGAATCACACGATGCTTATAGCGGAGAGGCCGAGCCTTGAAAAGTGCTCTAGTTTTCTAGTTACCCTCACCACCGTACAACAAAACACAACCACCCTTTTATTTGACGGATAAATATATAAGAGTTTTAAGAAAAGTGATGGTTGTGGTTGAAATATTTGGTGGCAGGGACGATTTTATGACGAAAATGAAATTTGGGCTGAAAGTTAAGCACAAAATTATTATTTTTTAGTATTTTAAGGTTAAAAATATTCAATTTTATTGGTATGGTTTCCTTTTTGTTATTCATATAGGTTTTATACATTGCATAAGGGTTCAGGTAATACTCGTTGTGGTGACCATGTGATAAAAGGATGTTTTTTTTAGGAAAAAGGGTGATTTTGGGGCGTAAATTCTAGACCCTTTATATATTGTATAAAACAGAAATATTTAATATAGAATGTCAGAGATTTGATAGTATTGCATGATGATAAAATTTGTTTTGCTAAGAAATTAAAAAAAAAAAAAAAAAAAAAAAAAAAATAACAAAATTGATTTTTGACCCAAAAAAAACACCCCTGCCACCAAAAGTTTTTGACCACAACATCATTTTTTTAACATTATTTATTAATATCTTTAGAATAGAAGTGGTTGCGTTTTGTTGTACCGCAGGGGAGGGGGTTGCCGACCAATTTGCAGTCCAAACCGCTCCCACTATTAGCTATGCTTTTTCGAACAGCTCTCCTTTGATTATGGGTTACATGATATTTAAAGAAATAATGGAAACATTTTTTGAAGAGTGCCCCAATTTTCAAAATTTGATAATTTGGCCCAGTTACGTTGGTGATGGTCTAGGGAAAAACTATACCTGCAAATGAGGACATGCTAAAACATGTATTTTTATCATTCAAATACAATTTTGTAATAGAATGTGGATCCCAGATTGGACTGAAACAGCGAGCTGGAAATGACGTCGTGTATGCCGTCCATGATGAAAAAGTTCCACCTTGAAAAAATTAACCTCTAACTTGATTTCCCTGAACCAATAAAACAACTGATGGAAGAGTGTAGACACATACATGGCGCTATTCCGGCTATTTCAATTGGAAGGCAGTTTCCAGAAGCCGTCTTTGAAATTATTCTCGGGATCCCGAGAATAATTTATTGAATTAAAAAATTCCTTAATTTGGGACACCGACATTTTCGAGCTGTTACAATTCACAGGTTGGTTTACTTGCCAGTTACCATGCAACTGTGTTAAAAATCTCAATTTTTTTGAAAAAATGGGGCCAGGGGGCGCTCTTCAAAAAAAATGTGCTTTAAATATTGCTTTAACAGTAGCTTTATTATTTCACAATGTTTGACAATGGATCTCAATCACTGATTTGCTCTTTCAACATCAACTCTTCCCCCCTTTCGTTCACATCTTAACTCAATCAAAACAATTTATGATTTTCACTTTCCAACATGCTTAGAAGTATCTTTCCACAGGTATGTATGACATTTGTCCAATACTTAATTTGCTAAAGCATACGTTGACTGTACCTATTATGTTGGCTTTCAATCATTACTTTAAATCATAATTTCACTGCCTTTTCCAAGTGCCTGTAGTTGCCTAAGCTTTCTTCAGCCACCTTTACCACAGGCTTTTGCCTGTTCATTATTATTGGTAATCAGTTTTGAATTGAAACCTTTATCATAGTATTACCTGAACCCGGGGGTACAATTTTTATATAGAAATTAATATTCCTGTTCTGTTACTATGCTCGTATTAAAATGGGAAATAAACATACAAACAAGTTTCCATATAAATCTTTTAACTGTAAGAAAAAATAGGGAAAGTGTCCCAAATAGGTTGTCGATTATTCGGGACCACAGTTGTATCCATTGGTTACTGGGTCAAGCCTTGAATCTTGCACCTGTTCTGATTTATCCTACGCTGCTGTGATCAATCTGGACCAGGGATTGCTACAGAATTAGCATGAGCTAGTTTGGCAACGACTTATTTAAGTGCTCCTACATGAGTGAATGAGTGGACTGAGAACATGGCCAAGTAAATGTGGGAGCCCAGTTAATATGCATTTAAGCTGACTAAAAGCAGCTTATCAAGGTCTTTCTGAAAACTCTGATTAAAATCAAATGACCTTAAAAAAAAAAAACAGTTGTCAAATAAATGAAGTGCAGTGTATGGTGTATGTGAAAGTGCAGACGCCTGCTTTGACATGACTACATTGACACACAAAAATGCATGAACTCATTTCAATAGCAACAGGCGGGGTTCTCGAAACACAAGTCTCGCCTGCTTTCGCGTATAGCTGTTAAGACAAAGCGCAGCAAACCAGATTGCAACTGTACAACGTAGAGGGTGCCCAAAGAAGTTGGGCCAGCAGAGATACAGTGGAGGTTTGAAGGTATCCCCCCCCCCCCAACCGGACACAACTAAAAAAAACAAACAAAAAAGAGGAAAAAAAATCACCAAAAACACAAAAGAATAAAAAACAAAAAAAAATTAAAAAACACAGAACCACAACAAACTCAACTAGAAAAAAACAAAGTGAAAACAAAACAAACGGAAACAAAAAAAAATAAAAAAAAACACAAATAAAAAAAGAAGAAAACAAAAGAAACGAAAAAAAAAAAAAAAGAGAAAACACACAACAAACCTCAACCAAAACCAGAAACAAAACCACACAAGCTCCCAAACACCACAGCAAACCAACCCACCCACGCCAAAAACACCAACGTGCGCAACAACCCACTCCCATCCCCAAAACACCCCAAAACACCACTTGACAAGTAGTATAGTAGTCAAATTACCCCAAACCCTCAACAACACTCCGGCAAACACCCCACCCCGCAAACACCCCACCCCCTCCCAAAACACCCCGACACCCAACCTCTCCCCAACAACCCGCAACACACACCTGCAACACCCCACCCCCTCCAAAAACAGCAAACACCCCCAATCCCTCCCAACACCCCATACCCCCTCCCCAAACCCCGCAACACCCCAACCCCTCCCCCAAACACCCACCACTCTCCTCCACCAACACACGACACCCACCCCTCCCAACACAAACACAACACCCCCACCCCTACCAACACCTCCGCACCACCCTTCCCCAACAACCCCGCAACACCCCACCCCCCTCGCCAACACCATGCAACCATAGACAAAACAGAGAAAAAACCCCGAAAAAAAACAAAACCATCAAAAAAAAAAAGAAAAAAACAACAAAAAATAAAAAACCCCACCACAGCAACACAAATCACCATAAACACGCGAAAAAACCCAAAACACCGCAACACAACAACCAAGCAAGCGTAAAGTAACAACCCACCTCATAAACAACCGCAACAACAGACAATCACCAAACCAACACGCAAAACCCCACCCCCTCCCGCCAACACCCACGCCCGCCCACCGCAAAGAAAAAGATCATACACAAACCCCCAAAGAAGAACTTCCTAAAAACTCTTCATAAACAACAAACCCTCTTACTTGGCATCCCGCTCCCACATCCCCCCCCCCTACTACATCCGCTCTACGCACTACGCCCTGCTCACACCCAACAATACTATTCCCCCCAATCCCTCGGCACCTACCTATCTATTCCCCTTACCTAATAATACCGAGTTTATCCACCTTTCCCATTTTACCTCACCTGCCAAAGTATGGTCCTCGAGCAGCCCCCGACACTCTAACACAAAAAAAAAAGTAAACTCACCAACACACAGCAACACCCCACCCTTCCCCAACAGCCCCGCAACCATGCCCCTCACCAACACCGCAAAGCAACACACCGCAACACCCCACACCCCCTCCGGCAACACCCCTCCCCAACATGCACCACCAGGGGGCCAGCAACACCCCACCCCTCCCCAACACCCCCGGCAAAAGCCCCCACCACAAAACGCCACTGTAAGCAACCGAAGCACAAGACTACAAAGAGAAAAAATAAGACAAAAAATAAAAGACGAAACAAAAAAAACTCACAAAAACACCAAGACAAAAAACAACATAAATAAAAACAAAACGCAAAAACAACGCAAAAAACCCAAAAAACTACGCAACACCCATCCCCAACACCGAGCGCAACACCCCACACCCATCAAAACAACCCAGCTCCCACACAACCACCACTAAACTCCAGCCCCCCACCCCCACCCCCCCCCCTCCCATAGCCACAATTTTATACCTACTATGACCCAACCCTTCCAAAACAATTACAAAAAAAAATTAACTAAAAATAACTACAATCCAATCCCCAGAAAACTAAAAAAAAAAAAAAGAGAATGAAAATCAAAAACACAACGAATTCACTCTAAACAAGGCCGGCGAATTGACACCCAAAGACAACCGCCGACCAATCCCCTCATGATTCCCACCGACGTAAACGCAATCACGGATCATCATTCCCCAGCCCCACCAGAGCAGTTAGGGTATACAAACCGCTACACAATCCCGCCATAGCAGCAAACAACACACACCACAAAACCACACAAACATAAAAAAAATAAAAAAAATAAAAAAAATACCAATCTAACATCATGTAACCACAAACTCGATTTTTTCATATCGCCCCTTCCAAATACAACAATTTAACCAACAGCTATAAAACTGAAATTATGCCAAAATCAAAACTGCACCCGAACATCACGACAACAATATCTTTCTCGCTCCCTTATCTTTCCTCTTTTTCCTCTCTGCCTTTGCCCTCTTCTCCGCGAACCTTTCCCATTTCCTTCCTTTCTTTTTAACTTCCCTGCATTCAACCACCAACAACTCCTCCTCTCCCTCTCCCCCCCCGACACACCCCCCCCAACACAACATGCAAACCCCACCCCCCTCCCGCCAAAACCCTCCCAAACACCACCGCAACAACCAACCTCGAACCAGCGGAATAAACAGTGGAGCATGCAAACCAAACTAACGCCATATAAACACCACCCCCGTCCCCCCAAAACACATAAAACCGAAACACCCCTAACCCATACCAAAAACACACCGCCTACGCATTACACACCCCTTACACTCCCCTCACCAACACCACCGGCCACATTCTCAAACACCACCACCCTCACCTCCTCCACCCTCCCCTCTCCTGTTTACAAACAAACATTTCAGCCCCCCCCACCCCTCCCCAACACCCACCCTGTATCCAAACACCGCAACACCCCACTCCCCCTTGTGCCTTCCAACACCCACGCCAACACCTTCTTCTCTCCCAATCACACCGCAACACTTCTCTATTTCCGCCAGTAACACCATGTCGCAATCAATTCCCCACTAGTACCCGTTTTTTTCCACCAATACACTTCCCGTGAAAATCTCTCCCACCTCACCACAACACCACCGCCATATACCCCACCCACCCTCATCCTCCACCCAACACCTGCAATATACCTCACCCCCTCTTACCCAAACACCACCTTCTTTACACAATCACGTCGCAACACCCCCCTTAATCACTCCCGTTCCCATATCCTTTCTTATCTACCCACCTTACCCCAGCTACAACCCCTTCGCACAATACACTGATCTTCCCACCCCTTCCCCTCCACTAGTCCACTCCCCCGTCCCGCCTTCTTGTCCATTCTACTTTCCTTTCTTTTCTTTCGTCGTTATTGCCCCCGCTCAATCATTAGCCACGATCTGTAAGAGAAAACAAAAACAGACCAAAAGAATCACAGCGGCACACCAAACAGACCGTTAAGAAATACAGGGAGCCGCAACCCCGGACATCTACCAATCACGAACCTGGGCGTACGCGGAAACCCACACAGACAGACCCCCGCACACAACCGCTTTTTCCTGGAGTTTTTAACACCCGCGGCCCACGAGGGGAAAGCACAACAAGCACCGCACCGGCCACACACAAAAAAAACAAAAAAAAAAAGCACAGAATAAATCCTACATAAGAAGCGAAAAGTAAAGGAAGTAGTTAGTCAGCAAAAGCAGAAAAAAAAAAAAAAGGACTATATCATCAGAAGAGTAGAAAACGCCATCGAAGCACGAAAAAACGACGCGAATGCCCCGGCACCCAGAACGGACAACACTTCCGGACGACACACCGTCACCGCAAACGCACAAGCAAGACCGCTCCAACGCGTACATAATAACGATCGCCTAGCTTATCCCAACAATGTACATCAGAAACATACCAGTACAATCCTACCACAGCAACAGTTCACTATACACACACAACCATCCTCCACTCAACACACCGCAACACCACCCAACAACCCACCCCATCCCAAAACAACCACCCCCGCCACACCCATCCCCAGCCCCAAAATCCCCCCCAATCTTTTCATTTTTCTCCGTTCACCCTTATTATACCCCCTCACCCCCCCACAACCTCGTTCACTTCGCAACACCCCAACCCCCCTACTTCTCATTACCATCACAGCGCAATACACCCAACTTTTCATACCCCTCTCCCCCCCAACACCCACCCCCAGCACTTTCCCGTCCTCAACACCCACAAAATTACCCCACGCTCACCTCCTCCCCCACACAAGAGCACCCTATCCTCATACACCATATACCATCTTACCTTCAGCCCCTCTCCCACATCCCCACCTGCTACATCTTTTCACCCAAAAACCAACAACCCCCCCTCCCCCAATGACTAGGACTACACATTCCCACCCACTACCCCCCTCCCCCAAACCACCCAACAATATTAAACA
>JAMKCH010009042.1:0-44650 GCA_023653785.1 Ophioderma brevispina
TGGCAAAGCGTTGCTCTCATTAGCAACGCGTTGCTAATAAAAGCAACACGTTACTTTCTGATTGGTTGGCTTAGCAACGCGTTGCTTCTTTCTTTTTCGTGATTGGTTGGCTAGCAACATGCTGAGTTTACTCTTTTTTGATTGTTGGGTTAGCAAAGTAACAACGTGTTGCTTTTTCACCTTCTGATTTGGGTTGGCTAAGCACGTGTTGCTTTTTGACCTTTCTGATTGCCAATTTGCAGTTGTGCTAAATACCAGTTTTCTGTCTTGTGTCAGGGCGGGCTTTTCAAGTCTAAAATCATGCTGCAGCATGCAGTTGTGCATAAAGCCAGATATCTTTCTTGAACGAGAACATTCTCATAGTAATGGCACCTCAATTTACGTCACAACAACTAGCCTTTGATTAAGATTTACTACCAAACTGGTAGCTATGTAGCTGTGCAACGACAATGGCCAAACAGGTTCCCTGGAGTGAGAGTACCAACCAAGCCTGCTATCTGTAACATGAGAAAACTGTTTGAAGCAGAGGGAACTTTGGAAAATGTCAACAAAGGACGAAGTGGACGGCCTAGGGGCGTCAGGACGAAGCGGACGGCCTAGGAGCGTCAGAACACCTGCGAACATTCAAGCTGTAAGACAGAAGCTTCGCAACAACCCACGCGCAAGCATAAGGGGAAACCGTGTCGCAAATGTCTCCAGATCGTCATTTCAGCGCATCGTTAGTGATGACATCAATAATGGCATCCATACAAAATTGTGAGACGCCATAATTTGGATGCAGGTGATCCTCAACGTAGGCTGTCGTTTTGCAATTGGCTAATCAAGAGACCACGGCGCTTCTTAAAGGTCCCAGGAAATGCAAATAGAATTGATGTGGTTTGTGTCAAGTCTAGAAAGCATTCAATATTTGGGTTGGTGATGACATCATTAGTGAAACTATTGATTTTTCAGAGAGTAATAGAAAATTCCAGGTGACTGGTGTGAATCTATTCATGACACTGACTGAAAATCAATAGTTTCACTAATGATGTCACTGGTAGTGTATTCTTTTTTCTGGCCCTGCTTATTAGAATGGACTGTCCCGTATAGATTTGTAGTAGGTTTATCATCTCATTTCCTGGGACCTTTAAGAGAAGTGAGAGTGAGAATGTGAGAGAGTATGCGCCAAAAGTAAACCCTGCCAATGATTGTGTCTACGACAGACCTAATGATCGCAGGAAAGTTGCAGTTTTAGCAGTTGTTACAGGTAACAATAACCTAATTGGACCCATTTTTATTGATGAAAATTTGAATGGTGCCGGTTATCTCAATATCATTAATGAACATTGGGAACCAGAGTTGCGGCGCATTTTTCAGCAGCAAAGAAATGGAGCAATTCGTCGTGCCTGGTTTCTTCAGGACGGTTAGAAACCGCCTTCAGGAACTCTTTCCAAATCGGATAATTGGATTAGGGCATGCGGTGGAATGGCCCCCTCGGTCACCTGATCAAACTCCGCTAGATTTTTGGATATGGGGTGAAGTAAAAGCCAGAGTTTACAAGGAGGGTCCCCCAACACATTACCAGAACTACGACGAAGGATAAACGATGCATTTACCGCAATTAGGAGAACGCGTGAACATCCAGAACTGTTCAAACACATTCACCCCAGGGCTACCAAGTGCATTGCAAATCGGGACGGAACTTGGAAAGATAGAAACAAATGGTAAGACCGTTAAGATAAATTAGTTTGATGTTACAAAGTGGTGTTCAACCATGCCTGCGAAAATGTGCTCCTGGACAGGTCAGTGGTACATATCTTATAAACCGCTCAACCAAATGAGCAAAAAAATCATGTAAGGTGCTCTATTACCCATTCGTTAAGATAAAATAAATCCACAGCTATCAAATTACAAAAAGTGGAAAAATCCTCACTTTCAGTTTGGGTAACGTTTTGTTTGGGTCCACCCTGTATCAACATGTGTGGCTTCAAGGATGACCTAAACTCTCTACCACTAGCGGAGCGGCCGAGCCTAGAAAATGGCTCTGTTTTCGATTACCCCCCCAAACCCGTACAACAAACCAACACACCTTATTTGAAGGATAATTATAATATTTAAGAAATTAATGATTAATACTTAAAACAAAAAATTGGTGGCAGGGATGATTTTCTATGCCGAAAAATGAATTTGGGCTGCAAGTTAAGCGAAATATTATTTTTGTAATGTTTTTAAGGTAAAAAAATTAATATCTTGTTTTATTGTATCCTTTTTGTTATTGATATAGGTTTTATACATTGCCATAACAGTTCAGGTAAGACTCGTTGTGGTGACTGTGATAAAAGGATGCTTTTTTAGAAAAAAAGGTGCTTTTGGGGGCTAAATTCTAGACCCTTATCTATTGTATACAACGAAATCTAGTAATATAAATGTCAGCGATTGATAGCTATTCATGATGATACAATTTTTTTTGCCAGAAAGTAATAAATCTTGATATTCTTAGTTTTTAGCTCACACGTGATTTTTTTTACCCAAAAAACACCCCTGCCACCAAATTTTTTACTTTTTTTATATTTCATCATTTTTTAAATTATTTATTACTATCTTTCGAATAGAATTGGTTGCGTTTTGTTGTACCGAGGGGAGTGGTTGTCGATATTTTTGCAGTCCAAACCGCTCCACTACACGATCGCTGGTAGAATTGTTCGCCTTTTCATCTCTGTCATGGAGTATCCACATGTGGTCTTAACTAACACTGCACCTGGTGATCCAGGTGCCTGTATTGTATTCCTCGATGCTTGGATGATTGGAACAAACAAAATTCCATCCAACATTTCATCATCAGCCCATATCGTCCAACTGTTGGATAGAAGGCCTCTCCCAAGCTATGCCAAGTTTTGTAACTGGGTGTGCGGCGCTTCTAGGATGTAGTTCCTTCAGGGCCATGAGGCCAAAGCGAAAAAAGATGCTCGGATAAGGACAGAGGTGGCGCACCCTGGGAGAACATATTCTCGAATAAGTTCCTAAAATTATATAGATCAGTCTACGTGATTCTCACGTCTAGTATGTGCACATTCTAGAGAAAAGGAATTAAATGTCATCTCAATTTATGCCGCGAACTCAGGGCTACGGGCTGTGCACCATGATTCATTGACTCCAGCAAATAATGGAGGGGCTATTGATAAGTAAATCGATCGGTATGTAGCAGACCCAAACACTTTACCACGATTCCTTTTCATTGGAAATGCAGAGCCATGTGATTATCCATCAACTTGAAAAGAGATTGCAGGTTTATACCATCACCCCGATTAAGATATCTATTTGTTATGACGTGGACAAACTTACCTGTCCTCTTCACGGAATTAAATGAAGTTAGAGGTTTTCTACTGTGTGTTTTCAAATTTTCGTGACCCTATGTTTCATCGTTTATTCGAAAGGGAAACGTAGGTGAAACAAAGCTGCATGAGAAAAAAAGGTTCGCAAACTTGACATAAACATCTTGAGTGCAAGAACCAACCGTAACTTTGCCGGCAACCCCCATTTCTATTAAATTTATTGCGTTCATCGCAGAAATCGAAATCAGTCACCTCTCTTGAAATGCGGTGAACGGTGAAGAACAAACTTTTATTGCAGAAAAGAGGTAGTATATTAATATGGTAAGTTATTGGTGTTGGTTCTGCACCAAGATGTTTGCCATAAAATTCGTTCATGATTTTGCTCATCTTCGTTTCCTTTTGAATAAATGATGAAATATACGATCAAAGTTATTAAACAACAGCAGAAGTTGAGTATTATTTTTCTTCGTGAATGAGGCGTAGCTTGCAATCTAAATCGGGCGTGAAAAGAATTCAAAAGCTTTAACGTCATGGAAATAACAATGGTTTGCAGTCCCTGAGAATCTGAAGTCGTTGTCCTATCATAAGGGGCGGATGTACTTATCAATAGTACCATTATTGCTGAGAGTCATGGAAACGTGGTGTAAATCCCCTTGGTCACTGATATTCAGGAAAGAAAAAAAGGAGATGACATTTAATCATTTTCAAACATTTACACATACTTATATGGGTTGTTTGGATGCTCCTCATTCTTGTCACGGCTTTTACCAGGTTTTACTTCCAGTAAAGGATGGCTGGCAAAATACACGATTGAGAGTTTCAGTTTCAAACAAATTGGTATTTTCCTTCTATATAATATCTTTGTGTCTGCTTAAAGCTGCCCACTGATAGTGGACTACTTAGTCTGTATACAAACCAACTTACCATTTTCAAGTCTGGAGAGTTCAATCATAAAACCAGTAGTTGCCGTTTTCTGCTGCTGTAGTTCAAAACCTTTACTGGAGCCTGCTGCAAATATCATCCACATATGTGCACCAAAGAACGAATTAGGAATGGATATACTTCTTGGATAATTATCTCGAATCGGAGTACCAACTTGGGCACTTATTCCGTATACCGTAGATTCAAACGATGGATAAAGACCACTGCCAATTCCGAGTGTATCTTCGTAGGACATGTTCGAGACGATAATTTTCACCAGAAAGACACCATTATCGCTTGCAGTTATAACGATGATGCAAGGGGACAGTTTAAAGTAGTAATATGGGTATGGCGGAGAGGAAATTATTATAGACTGGTTGAGCGCCATGCCTATATTCCAATCACATATATCGTGTATATATTGGCCTACATGCAGAGAAAGTAGAAGAAAACATTAACAAAACAACGTCCGTTGGCGGTTTATATGTTTTTCTTTTTCTGGTAATCGTACACCTAACCCTTTGGTCTGTTCATATATCTTCAGCACTCATTAACACTTAAGGGGTTTGGGTCAGATATATTTCCCGCCATATTTTTTAAATTTCGCATAAACATGGTTTAATCGACACGAACAACATATTAAAGAAAAAATAGGTCACCGATGTCGTTTTTGAGATAGAACCATTAAAAAGTACACATATTTTGCCAAAATTAACTACATAGGTCTGTGGAAAAATATTGTTTTTATGAACGTTTATGGAAATAGCAAGAGCAAAAAATAGCTCAAAATGGTGCAGTTATTTTTTATATAAGTTGCGCACTCACTGGAGCCAAAAATATGGGGCCACCGAGGACCTTTTTGAGAAATTTACCCCAAATTCCTTATTTTTATTGAAAAAGTGAACCCATGCGAAATGTAAATGCGTTTAGCACCAGCATTAACGCAAAATATTATGCACATATCCTCCTCGCGCGCTCCCGCGCTCGAGATTAAAGAATACTTTTATTTCGCGTAAAAAACGCTTACTACAAGGGACTCGGGTTGCTGCGTGTTGAGAGCGGGCGTTCGACGCTTCAGCTCGGTGCAGTGTGTGCGTGCGTGCGCGCGCGCGTGTGTGTGTGTGTTGTGTGTGTGTGTGTGTTTAAATCGACACGATACTTACTAGTACTGTTCGTAGAAATATTCTGAGCTACAGCGCTGGTTGCAAGGAAGAAGAATAAAGTTAAATACACATCCACACCCATTTTCCCTTCCTTCAGAATTTAACATTTAAAACAATAAGAAACGAACAAACACAAGATGTTGTACCAAATGCAGAAGCAGAAATAATAAGTAATAGCTATGCTATTATGATATAATGACGCGAACTACCCATGATGCAGTGCCCACAGGGAAGCATTTACAGAAGGCCGTTACGTCGCAATCTCAACTGATGCCAAACCTGAGTCTGATATTTTCATATATGATAAATATGTACATCAATATCTATTATATATATATATCAATTCGTGTCCAAAATTTATAGAAATTCCTGATCTGTAGTATATTTTCACAGCATATTAGGCTAAATTAATCAGCTTTGAGGCAAAAAATATCCTGGGTAAACTCTCGACTTAAAATGCAGACCCAAAAATGGGCAACGAGCTGCGTAATGCACAAGGTGTCGCTGCGCTGCTTTTGGCGTGGCGCGAGTGCGTAAAGTTAAGAAAAATAAACAACAAGTCAGGACATTATGATGATCCTATGTTTTACTTAAATTGATTATAAAGAGGAAACTTATTATCGTTAGTAACGTCTTGCCAAGTCAGTAAACATTTGCGTAAGTTTTTCAACTTCTGGACTAAGATTTCCATCCATATAAAATACATTATAAATATACAACTTCTTGAATTCAATATGAATGAGCGTCGAGGGGAGATGACCAAAATGCCTACCAGGCCCTAAATGTGTCATCACCTCAAAAATAAACTTGCTTTTAACTTAAAAATCCTTCAGTCTATATAAGACCAGTTAACAGCAATGTTTGGTAAACTGTTAGGGCCTGGTATCTGAACTAGGTCGGCCGGACTGTTGAAAACGGGCAATGGTATCTGTTAGAGTTTTTAATACTATGGGCCATAACGATTGGGCAGGCTGGATTGGCAGTCAACAATAGAAAGTGAGTAGGAGGGTACTGGTCTATACACTACAAAACAAACAACCGTAACAGTTACACACTGTAACGACGTCTCGTGCCGTCAAAGGTGAAAAAATTACCCTTTAAACCAAACAATGAGCCTTGTGAAGTAATAAATTGCACCATGTTTTGCATGGTGGAAAAGAGAGAGAAAAAAACGTATTCAACATCTTTAGGCCCCGCGCTTCCCCGCCCCGCTGGCAACACCCATTTGCCCAGTGTGTGCAGTCAGGCCGACCTATTTCAAGATAACATGTTTACAAACAAATTTACAAACATTGCTGTTAACTGGTGTTATGACGTCTCGTAGACGTCTAGGTCAGAAATACCTTTAAAACACAAATAGAACGAGCCTTGTGCACAAGTGATATAAATTCTTATTAAATATAAACAGATTTTAATGATTGGTAATGGGTTTTTCAAGAATTTGGTATGTCCAAAAACAACATATAATATAAATTACACGAATTAGTTAAGTTACTTATTGTCCCAAGGAATGTCCAGTTAATGTCCACATGAAGCGTTGCAGTTCCAACGATGAATGTTCCTCACAGCGAAGGGAATTCAAAACATGACAGTTGCAAAGTCATACTTGAAAATCCTCAGGTAATTATATCCATGGGAATTTCTCAGTCCTGAAGTAACCTTGTCCAGCAGTTCAAGGAGAACACGGTTAAATAAGTCCCTCGACGTCCTCAATAATTTCAACAATATATCAATCCAAGGTAATCACAACGATTTCTATCTGTCCACAATTTGGAATCCTATTTTGATTCCAGCACTTTCAGCTTCAAAACGACAGTAGAATCATTACAGCACTCTGCTAACATGGAATTGAAAACAAATACTAAATCCTGGAACTGTGTGGAGGCAGCTATCTACCATTATTGTAGATAAAACTAGCTATAACCATATGCAAGATGATTGGCACTGCTGATGTCGGCGAGACGTAACAAAATATAAGTAATAATGATTCACAAAGTCCAAGTCTAAAAATAGATATTAACTACCAGAAATCTGCAAAAAACATAACTGCACGAGCTGACCACATTTAAAACTCCACATAAATGACTTTCATCGAATCAATCACTTTCCATATAAACTTTGTGGGGGAATTCCCTGATCCTTAAATAGTTTTGATGTCAAAACCAAGTTGGACTCGTTTCTAAGTTTAGGGCGTATTTGGCGGAAATTACCCCCACTTTCCATATGTTGCAAATCTAAACAAGGGAACTTAGCAAAAACAAAAAAAACTATAGGGGTATTCCCCTTCTCTCTTTATTAAGTAAACAATTACTTTTCCGTGAAGAAATTCTCTTCAAATAACAAATTGAGAAAATATATTTTTAAACGTTTAATCAGAAAAAATGGAGGCTATATAACACTGGTCTATACCTCCAATAGTGAAGCTCGTGGATGTTGTTAATACTCCGTTGGTTCTTTGTACCTATATTACTTTACTGATCTTTTTATTTCCCGGACTTTACAACACCATGATCTGCTTTGGTAGTCTCCCAATCATAATTACCATTTATGTTTTTTTTTTGATATCTCGTTTATTTTGATGTTGAGATGAAATTAACTTGATTGATCAAAAAAAAAAAATGGAGCCTTGTGCACAAATTAAATTTGGAATTTGATTATGATACACTGTGTAATCTGAACTTTATTTTCAAAATTGATTGGTTCAAGAATTTTGAATGTCCAGAAACAATTGACAATTCAAATAATGACTGCAATCAATGTTTAAACGATTTTTTTACAGTAAGACAGTCCATCGTATGTGGGACTTTTTAAGCGAAGCGTTGCAGTTGAACGATGGACATGTCCTCAAGCCAGGGACTCCAAAATGACAAACATGGGGAGTTATTAAAAATCGCGGTATATAATCCATGGGACTATTCTCATGGATAATTTTGTCCCAAGCAGTTCAAGGGGGACGGCGGGCGTTTGTCCCCGACAACACTAATTGCGGGGCCCGTAGCCAGGAATTTATGTGGGGGGGGGGGGGGTGCGGATATGCCAGAAGTGGCCTTTGCGATCAACAAACCAATTTTGTTCGGCTCGCTGCGCTCGCCGGTTCCACCCAATTTCTTTCACCGTCGTCTCTGTCCAGATTTGAAGAAGGTGGGAAGGTGGCATCGCAGCGTTGAAAAAAACAGCCAATCATGGGTCATGCAGATTCCATTCATATTTTATGCACCAACCCTTAAAAAAAAAACTTTACATTAGGCAAGAGCAGAAACTTACATGACAAAGCGGACCTTCAAAATGACCGAGCGACCTTTAACATCAAAAGCGGACCTTTTCATTTTGGGGGGGGGGTGCGGTAGAACAACAAAGAAAACAAACACCCCCATGGCTACGGGAAAGTACAGGATATGGGGGAGGAAGTATAGCCAAATGGGAGTACCAACAGGGGTTTTGGTTCTGTCGGTCGCAATGGTTTTCATTTTTAGTGGACCACAAACTTCTTTGTTGGCTTGAAAAAGTGCACAGCAGACAGTTAGCTTTAAAGGCTGACGCAGACGAGATGCGAAAGAGGAGAGAGGGGGTGAGAAAGGAAAAAGAGCAACTAGAAATAAATGATAGTAAACTAAAAATGCTTAACCAAAGTTAGAGGATTAATCGGATGGTGCGTTTTCAGCCAGTAAACAAGGAGAGACGAAAAGGAAAAAAAGAGACAAGGAGAGAAAACAATGAAAGGAGAAGGTATAGGGAGAGAAACAAAAAGAGGGGGAGGAGGAAGAGGGCAAGGAAGGGGAAGGGGCAAGACGACACTTAAGAATGGGAAAAATAAGAGGATGAGGAGATGAAACAGAAGAGGGCTAAGAATTTGCAAAAAAGGAAGATGTGTTTTTAACAAATTGGAGTGCCCTCATCGGGAAATTCTCTGAGGTCAAGCCTTTGACAGTTCAAGGTCAAGGATTTGTGAAAGATATTCCCACATTTTGGCTCTCGGCCCGAGTGATTGGGAACGGCAGGGGAGCAGTAGGGGACAAAAGTATAAACGCAAAACACATTTATTGTGTTAACAACATAATCTAAGACTTTCAGTGATGTTAGGGAGGATTTGCTAAAGGGCAATTTAAAATTATTTAGAATTTGGCTTCCATTTTTAATTGAAGTGAGACTCAAGTTACAAGTGCCATGCACTTGTTCAAAGGGTCCTATAGTATATTTATTAACTCATAGTTTGATTATATAGGGTCGAATAGATTTTATCATCTATGGACAAACGCCATCTTTTTTCTCAACAATGCCAAGGGTGCCAGGTGGATCCGGCAGAATTTATTAATTCTATACACCCTGATCTATCACGTTGCAAAAAAGGGGAAGAGAGGTGCAAACGGGGGGGGGGATAGGGAAAGAAACAGCGAAGGAGACCGGGGCAGGGGGTAAAGAGAGATACCAGAACAATGGCAGTCAAAGGAAAACAAACAAGAGAGAACGAGGGAAAGGCGGGTGGAAGAATCAAACGTGGGGGGGGAGAACATGAACATGAGCGAGAGTGGAAAAAAATAAACACATGTGTGGGTTGCGAGAAATGTGAAAAATAGGAGGAGGGAGGAGTGTGGTGTAAAAGCACATGTTAAAGTGGAAGAGATTGAAACAAAAGTAGTTTAATATGAAATATATTGTAAAAAGGTGGCAAACTAATATGACGACTAAAAAAACACAATTTCACATGTTCCCATTAGGTCTTAGGATATTGCTAAGGGTTTAGTCTCTTCATTGGAATGCCTTGAATTCTCCCCCCTGGAGGAAAAGTAGTAGGGTTGAGGGGATTGAAAGTTAAATCAGTTTAATTTTGAAACACATCATGGGATTAATTGGGGGAGATTTGTGTGAACATTTCAATTCCTTTGAGATCAATTAAGGAGATTATGGCTATTTATAGATCAAATTAAAAAACAAGATAACATGGTATCATTACTTTCATATGATATACCCCGTATATTGTATAAATAGCGTAATATCCCTGGCGTGGGGGACCCTCCAATTGGAATGGAGGAAAAGGGTGGGGATGATAAAAAATTGAGTAAATGATGGATGATTTTTAAGTCATTGATTTAAATTTTTTTCAAAAAAATTGGAAAAAACTATTATTAGATTGCTTATGTAAAAAAACAATGATACAGTGATTGCATTAATGTCAAAATCATCTTTAATCTTTGCCACATTTGTTTTTGATTCAAGTAGTTAGGTAGGCGACCCAGGACGGTAAAACGCGACCAAACATATCAAGTTTGGTCTTCTCTCGCGGTTTTATTGATTCTCTGGGGGAGATACAAAAGCTCCTCTATGAAAACAATGGACTCCTCAAAGTTTTGGAGGGTCTCACAGTAGCGTAATTTACTATAAACCCAACGGATTAAAAAAAACAGAGAAAAGGAAAAAATACTTATAAGGCATATCAGTGATTTGCAAACATAAAATCGAAAAAATCTTCAAAAAGTCAGGATTTTTGCATGTCTGTAACAAGTTACGGGGTAACCCCTAACCTACCCTGCAATTGATAGAACCAGAAGGAACCTAATAAGCACAGAATCCAACATTTTAGCCATTACTGTCCGAAAACGGAACACTTACACACACACGTAATTCAATGGAAGTCAAATATTTGAAGGACTGCTGTTTTCTCCTTTTTTGGCAATTCTTCGGTTGGAAAAACTTAAACTTATGAGAATTAGACAGACTTAACCTTCGATTTTAAGTTATTACTGCAAATTTGAAATATTTTGACTCGGGGTCGGGTGAATCACTGATAGTGTCTTTAAGGAAAACCAAAAATAAAAAAAATAAAAAAAATAAAATATTCAAATGTATTTTTAGACTGTACTGAGTTCAGGTTTACAAAACATGACAAATCCCAAGGGATTTTGAATGTAAACCAGTACAGATAGTACTGTAGTATTCTAGTGTTAGCGGATTATGAAGCTATTACATACAGAATGTAATTGAGTCTGTTTGTTATTGCAGAAGGCATTTTCGCGGTAACTACATTAGTCAGACTATTGTCAAACGTTTTTTAATGTTTAACATGTATTATTTCACTGAACATTTTATACATTCGGTCAGCAGTTATTCAATTCACATATTTGATTTTTGTGTGTTGTGATTGGTTGGCTTGTTTTTTATAAGGATAGGAGTGATGGATTTTATTCAACGTCTTTACATGATTTTGAAGATGAACTCTTCCAGGAAAATCTTACATATTAGAGCGATATCACACCACTTGTGAAAAATAACAAGGAAAACTGTTACATTACAATTATCATTTACTTGATTGTTTAGAAATCATTGAAGTTCATTCGCCTCAAATGTACAAAATATATTTAATACAAGAAACTTAATGAAAATATTAAATCACCCAGCTATTATAATGTGGTATGTAAAAACAAACAACGTGTCTTTGCACACTGAATCTTGATCAATATAAGCTTCTGTATTTTTTATGTCTGTTAAGAATCACTTTGTAACACACTAGGAGGAAACCCAACATGAAAAAATGCAACTATACCATAAAACTAAATACAATTGTCATAGTACATTATAATACAATAATGGGTAAGACAGGGTGGTAGTACGTTCGTTTCACATTTCAAATGTCAATAAAGATGATACAAATGTATTATAATTAAAAAATGTTTGAATCAAAGATATAGAATTATACGGAATAATTTCATACAACTTCTTTGACTTACCTTTTCAGGTTCTATTTTTAGACAGTTCATAGAAAACCATGTCCAATTTGTTTAAACAGAGTCTAACACAGAAGAATAAAATAGAATATGGGAACAGCTCGCGCATTTTGGCGCTTAGTATACGCCGTTACTCATTTAGCTAGTTGATTTGGAAATGGCATATGTGGGATCCAATCAACTTCGGACAAAATAAAAAACTGACGGACGGGGTCACTTCTCTGACCAAATATCCATCAACCTTCAACAATCAATAAATTTCCCTTAAAACCTTACAGAAACCTTAATCAAAATGTGCGGTCCCCTGAACCGAAGTGTCCATCTCACCATGCGATTTTCTTTAAAGGGGGGGTCAAGGTTCATGTGGTGGTTCATGAGTATGAAGCTTTATTACGCCAAGAAAGTCGGGTCGTTGTTCCAATTTCTGTCCGAGTATGGAAGTTTAACAGATGGTTGGTTTCGATCGACAAAACCTTGTTTACCAGTAGAAATGGATTTTTGCATCTGGAAAGTTAATAGGTTGCTCCATAACCCCAGTGAAATTTTTAAGGCGCCAGGAAATCTTCCTTTTGATGTTATGAAACAAAAACGTCCCCAAATGTGGGTGACGGACACAGTTCTCACAATACCAATTTAGTAACCATATTTTGATTCCAAACATCCAAAGAGCCATCGATTTTAACTCAAAATTTGTAACCATGTTAGATTTTTGGTGATGCGCTTACATGTGAGTAGGGGAAAACAAACTGTGAAAATTCGGGCCCATACCCATGATCGGGACACCCATCTTTAATTGATCAATGGGTAAGAGATTAGGAGTAGGAGGTCAAACCTGTTTAGCCCACACATATCAAAACCAACACCAAGTCCCATGTATGCTTTCAGCAGAGATACAAGAAATGTAGAGATTGTTAGTATACAGCAGAAAAAATATTAATATATCCCTAAGGCGACTCAGAGATTCCAGGGATGAGGGCGCCCCTTAATTTTTCAAAGAAATCGTGTTTTTGTCTACCATAATGCTTGTCCATATACTAATACACTGTATGAAATGCTTAAGCTCAAATCGAAAAGTCCATTAGATTGAAATTCACAACACTTGTTATAAATTCCGGATCGGGGGAATTTTGTTTATACACAGGAAAAACCTATGGGCACTGTTTTATTTATTACATAAAATGTGTAGTGCATGAAAAACGAAAAATGCCGATTCATCTCAACTTTTGGAATGGGCCATTTAGGGTCACTATCTTTAGTTTGCTAGTTCACTAATTTTAATTTTATACACAAAAAAAAGTAAAAATTTGGAAACTTCCTGGTCAGACCTTTAACTCTCCAACTGTTCTTTTTTTGCCCATTTTTTCAAAAAAAAAAACACAGAGGCAGATAAATGCCTTGTGTTTAGGGGAAGTGCTCTAGAAATTCTAAAACACAAATTACCGCTATTTTTTTTTTGGTGATTGTCAGGGTGCTAGTCATTAACCTGGAATAAAGGCGGGTGATTACAGAAGTGTTAAAATTCTTATTTTTTTGTATTTTCAATGACTTTTTTCTCTTCTTTCTCATCCAAAGCTCAGATATAAACTTCTTTTGAGGTGGTCAAATTCAGGCTCTTAACGAGCGTGGAAAAGCGGAATGTTCACTTCACAAAGCGTTAAAATATGTTCTCAAAAAGGTCAAACTTTCACTGCCTTTCTAGAGTGTTGTTTCACGACAACAAAAGTGTTGCCTTCGTTTAACCCTGAACGAGTGGAATCAACATATACGGTGGAGTCAAAAAAACGTGACCTGATTGTTCCGCCATTTTGAATTTTTAAGTAACATATAAATCTAAAAAACATGTGGTATTTAAGCTGAAAGCCTTAGTTTCGTTATCTTTAAAGTGCTGCCAAGATTCTTCATATCGGTTTGGGTATAGGACTGAGCTACAGTCGTTTGAATCAGTGGTCTCTTTGCCGCTCTGTTCACGGACTCACATTTGCTCTAGTTGGCCGCCCGGTAGCATTTAAATGGGAATCCGGGATAGGGGTATAGCGGAATACTTGATTCAAAAGACCGTAGTTCGGCCTATACTTATCGGATTGGAATATCTTTGCAGCAAATATATTAAAGATAAAGGACAGTAGTGGCTTTCGATGATATAAAGATATGTTAGATGATGTATTTAATAAAAATTCAAAATGGCGGACGCAAATCAGGGTAAAGTTTTTTTTTTACTCACCCTGTATCTGAGAGTATTTGATTCATTTACGTGGAGTTGCTTATGAAGAGGTTTTGGCCGAACCATCGTTTTGCTCCACACTGTTTTTTTTTTAATAGGCCGCCCTTCGATGATTTCTCTCGTACAAGCGGGATGTTTACAATATAATTATAGAGGAGAGAGCCACCAAATCCAGCTAGATTCTACGATACACAAATATATACGAACAGATGAAAATCTGTTTTTATTGGCTTTGCATAAAAGGAATACGTGGGTTCATTGATTCAAATAGCTGTCAAATAAACTGTGTTATTATTATGTTATACTATAATTATATAAATATACAAGGAGTGACTCAATCATTTCAATTACAAATGATACGGCAATCTGACCACGCCTTAAATTTGTAGGCAATCCTTGCTTTTCATTAGACCAAAACGAGACTTATAGTGGGGGACTGTAGCGCCACAGATCTTATTGGGGTGTTGCCAACATCTGGGGACTAAAAATTGTGAATTTTGGTACACAAAGTTACTGGATGCATGATAATTCAAAAAAATGATGGAAGCACTTGTCTCACCCCTTTCATGGCCCCCAGATTGGATTTTCAAGGTTACACAGGGGTAAAAATGTTTAAAATGTTCCGATGGTGTTGAAAAGCACACCATGAGTTTTCTGGTTACAAGGATTCCAAAAAGGTTATAGTTTATTAACTTACCTTCACCTATATTTTGGAATTATGGGGGCAAAATTAAGTATTAAAAGGTTTAGTAAAAAACTGGAAAAATAAACAATATAAATAAAGAAAACATTAAAAAAAAAAAAAAAAAAAAAAAAAAAAAATTGCTCCAATTTTTGTAAAATGTGGTTCAAATTGGTGGGTTCGCTCCATAGAAGATAATAGTAGGCAATAGTTTTGACTATCTTAGTGTCTGGTTTATTTAACAAAATGGCGAATAAGTAAAGTCAACGTTATTGGCCAGCAGCTATTGGATTTTCTATTGACCTGTGACCTATTTTGTTGGATGACGTGAAAAAATAAGCATAAACCAGAATAAGTCAAACGATTCCTATTTTAACTCCTTTAAGTAGGGAAAAACAATTGGCACCACATATAGTTGAATCAAAGCAAACTGTTTAACTTTTTGACCCATGTACACCAAAAAATTGACTTTTTTCACCATTTGTACAGTTTTGACCCCGTAACTCCGGAACTCGGAACTTAAGGCCAGAGATAGTGGTTTATAAACTATTACCTTTGTGGAATCTTGTAATAACCAGACAAACCACCATGGTGTGCTTTTTTAACACCAATTCGGATACATTTTAAATTTTTTGGACCCCTGTAAACCTTGAAAAACCCCAATCTGGGAGCATTAAGGGGGCCCGTTGGCAAGTGCTTCCATCCATTGTAATGGGATATCAATGCCTAAGTACTTGTGTGCAAAAATTACAATTTTCTCCGGAAGCGCATAAACTTTCTTCACTCAGTCCCATGCTATTAAAAACAAGCCATTGATCATGATCAACCTCGGTCCCAAAGGTCAAAATATTCTGAATTTGCAGGAATAGCTGTAAAGTGAAGGTATAAATCATAAAAAAAACTATTAAATTATTTTTTACAAAACTGAAAACATTGACAGGAAAAGTAAAAAACCCGCGTTGTTCAAAGATATGAATCTCTATTAAAAATACGTGGTGTTTTAGTAAGGTCGTACGGACGCAAGGACTAAAATATCAGATTTTGTCCTTATATGGTTCTTTTTGTCTTATAAGTTATAGGGTATTTAGGATACCTCTGTTTATAAAAATGCAAGATATGATTTTGATGATTTTTTTAAACTCTTCTAATTTAGCAAATCATTGATCGTGCTTAATGGAACCAATGTTAAGGTAAATGCAAAATAAAATAAAATAAAAAAGGATTAAATTGATTTATCACCATGGAAGAGTGATGAAGGTTAATTTAACAGAAAGGTGTTCCTTGTCTACTAATCATTTTGCACTATCCTATACTAGTACTTGATTGTGTAAGCCACTTAAGTGACCGGGTCCTATGAGCCCATTTTTTTTTCATACATAAAAATAATAAATTTAAATATATATAATATTGTGGAATGATATGGGAACCATCCCCTGAGCAACTAACGAAGTAGTATGAGCATTTTTTTTTGTAAATCATCTCAACGCAGCCATTTTGTTTTTGCTAATATATGTGCAAACACACATGTAAGTAAACAACTATTAGAAACGTTTGTACAAAACAATGTGTAACTTCTCATGTCTCTGTCCCGTCTGACCCCGGCCTACTCAAATCTCCACCCGTCTAACCGTGCAGAACAGGGCTGATACTGTACGTAAGACTCATCGAAATGGTGTTTAATCTTGCAACACCCATAATACAAATGCTCGGACATGTGCGGGCATAAAATAATAAGTTTTTGTGTAAGAGCAGGGCCTATGTATTTATGTCTTTTTAAAGTATGTAGCAACATAAAAATTAGTTTTCAAGTGCATGATGTAAGTGAACCTCGTCAGTAGCATCTTGTCGGCCTCTTTGTATTAAACCCATTTTTTTTTGGAACGCAATGATTTGCCCCTATTACAAGCCCGAATAATAAAGTTGGTGATGAATTTTTTTACTGGTCCTAAAATAGTCAGCCTAGTATCGTATTTGAATCTTACCGGCTCATTGATACCATCGTGGGGGTGGGGGACACTTGTATTCCTAAGAGTGCATAAACTAAGGTCATGTTTAAGCCTCCCCAAATGTACTCGTAGGCAAAAAAGAAAGTTTAGCGTGTTCGCGTAGGTATAGCCCAAAACTACAAAGTTACACGGGAAGTAAAATCCTTTTTCGACACATCACCCTCCTTTTCTTTCGTGGATGCATCCCTTTGCAATATAGAAGACGGAAACGCATGCAAAAACTCCCTGTGCGTACAGCTGGCACTGTGACGTGCGTTAGTTACGCATCCGTTAGTGGCTCTTATAATTTAATTCCACCTTTTACTTTTGAAAAGCCCCTTCCATAAAAACCTGTGTGTTGGTGCTTCACCATTTCGTAGGTACAGTTTAAGAATAAAAAGCACTGGAAACTCAATACGATACTCCCTGAAAATAAAAATAGATATAAAAGGCAGGCACAAGATTCGTTAGTTACGCATGCCTATACCGGTCTTATAGTAATCATTCACTTTCCTTTGAGAAGCCCTTCCATAAAACCTCACACAAAAGGTCAGCGGTGTAAACTCTCTATTAACTAGAGAGAATCGTTTCAATAACACTTTCGGATCACGAAATCCCTCATGTATAGTCGTTCTTCATTTTTGGGTTGGAATGTTTTTCAAGTGTAGCAACGATCCTCTGGGAGAAGAAAAGCAAAGACGCCAGGTACGACTGGTTGCCATCCCGCGTTGACTCGGCTTCTAGCTGGTTCGAGGGTGAATTCATTTTGCTCGACCGGTTTTGGTTCATCTGGGCAGTAGAATTGTGGGCGTTGTCACAGGTTTTATTGCTGGTGACTCATATGTATCTTCTTGATTAGCGCATTAATTCCTGAAAGCCGTCTGCAGGCGTGGTTTCCATTCTGTAAAAGAGAATAATTCACTTTTTTTACTAAAAGTCCACAACAACAACAAAATAAGTAAATACATAAATAAGAAATAGCGCGGTTGTGGCTACACAGCGAGAGCACCACGGTTGAAGGGGCCTAGTGGCCTCATTCGTCTGGCTTCAGCTAAATTTTGAGAGCGTCCTGTCAAATTTGACAAGCTATTAAGTAATCGGCAATGCTGATCACAGTGGCTTAACAGTGGGGTGGGGGGGGGTGGGCTTTGGGGGAAGCTGCCCCCCCCCCCCCGACACAAACAAATCGGGATGGGGAGCCCAAAAATGGGCAGGAAAAAGGTAGAGGAATAGACAAATAGAGCTAACAACGGAGGTCCGCTAATAGAACGTGGAAAAAGCGAAAGACACAAAGTAAAGCGATAAGTAAAGTGAAAGAAGAGGGAAAGAGGAAAGAGAAAAAAGAAGGGGAAGAGGTGAGAATATAAAAGAAGAGGGAAGAGAGATTGCCCTGTTTCACCCCCCCCCCCCCTCTTCATAATTTTGAATCCGACTGAAAATATGGTATACCCGCGAGCGTAGGAAGCTTAAAAATTGGCAGATGAAAATCGGGAAACTTCTTGAGTCTTGCCCTCCCCGACCCCCGGGGCTCAAGCTGGTTATTGCCCCTGCTGATCAAGCGAAAACAAACATATGTTGGAGTAAAAACCGTAAAAATAAGTCAGTTTTAATCTCATCATGTCATTTTTAGATAAAATTGACAAAGGATAGAAAAGCAATGTTCCAAAATTCAACCTCCACTCAATAATTTGCCTTCGCAGTATAGTGTTCCGTCGCCTGGACACTACTGACTAAAATATTAAAAGTTGCTTTCGGTCTTATTACTCCGTTAGGGTATGTTAAAAAAAGAATACTCCTATTTGACACGATATTCTTAAAACTCTGTGTCGATTATTTTGTTTTTCGAATTTTCTGGAAGTTTATCAAAAGTACTGATAGAGCTGAGCCTTGTTAGTATCAGTAAAGCCGCCGCCGTGGGACAGCAATATTAATAATTTGTTTAAGTGTCTTCTTGGTATACTTATTCAACCTTTCCGATTCGACAAGATGCTTTCGTTTTTGGTAGATAAATTGTTTTTTTCCCTACCAAAGCGAAACCAATTGTTGCTCTTTTGATTGAGAACTGCATGTGTTGCCACTCTTTCACTTAGCTTGACGTTTTATTACATATGTTTACATTGAATACTTTTTTACATTATGATTTTAAAAAAATTATATGTCTAACACTTAACCTTAGTGGCTTAACATCCGAACTACCAGCTCCAAAGTCAGAGTCCGATTCTCCAAACAGCTCAATAGACTTCCTAACTCGTGAAACAGTTTCCTCCAACACGCCAAAATGGAGAAGACAATTTCATTTCTTGCGAAGACATGAATGAACTTTCTATATTATAGTGATTGATCAGTTTCGTAAAACTAGTTGTCAAATTACTCATAACCAACACACTTTTTAAGTTAAGCAATAGATTATCTCATGGAACGTACACTTTAATTAGTACGACCCATGATTTACTCCCCTTATATACATCGTTTAGTGGTGCGCTGCCATCGCAACCTAGTTGTAACAAACGCCATCCCAACGAAGATCGAAGCGATATATCTTATGACATCAGTCGGATTCGTGTTATGGTTTGCCATGTAGACACAAGGTTATCCACTAAGCAACAACATTGTCAGTGGATTTCCAAAAATAAAACTTGACCTTAAATAAATCTTTAACCTAGAACCTTCATGGGTCCAATAAAATTTGATCTAAAGACAGCACCAAGCACCGAAAATATCCGTAAATCCAAAAATATAATAATGGGGTTGAAAAGGAAGTTTATCGTGCTCCATTGGTCAAGGTCAAATCACCAAGGTCAATAATTGTTTATGAAGTTCAAAATAATTCTAATTTGGTTGTAGACTTCCGTGGGCACTCATACGTACCGGACGTGACTTCGGTATGCTTAGCAGACTGGACCTTCTCTGTTTGCAATGCATATTAACAGGGTAGCCCAGGGGTCTTTACCCCCCCATGAATTGGGAAATGACAAAATGTTGGAAGGTGTGGATCGGCAAAACCTTCATCACTGTAAAATAAATTGTCAAAACGATGTCTAGCAGGACTAATTTGTAATAAAAAATACTGACTTATTTTTACAGCACCAACACTGTCGCGCTTGACAACTAACATGCTCCTAAAGTTGGCTAAACCATTGTTTTAACTTGAGCTTCCCAACCTCTAACAGTAAAGAGAATTCCTTTTTTTTCGATAAAAGTTTAAATTGGAGGTGTTTTTTCGACAGTGGTTTATGGAATTCCCCACATAAAATCATGATGAAAATTAATCAACTTGTCCATAAGTCACTTTTTCCCCATATGGGTATCCAGCTTCCCATTCAACATTTACAGACATGCAACAGCTGCCTGAACTAGACACAACCCCTAACTTACAGACATAATTTTTGCTAAAATAATTGTCTAAAATTATCAAATCAGTTTTACGCTGTTCTCAACTTCTAGTGTAATGTTATGTCACATTTTCTGAAAAAATTAAAATGGTCATCTCCTTTTTTTTTTGAATTTGATCTTTAAATTGTTGTAATAACAGTGACCAATGGATGTACAGCATGATTCATTGACTCCGACAAATAACGGGGCGATTGATAAGTAAATCCACATGGTATTCATCGGACAAAAGACTTCAGATTCTCTGCCGAACTGCAAGCATTGTGTATTGTGCCCAGGACGTTAAAGCTTTGATGTTGTCACCGCCCATTTGGATTGAGCTACCCCTATTCATAAGAAATACAATCAATCTTGCTGAGAGTTCACTAACTTTGATCGTAATCTTTCATCATTTATTCAAAAAGAAACGAAGATGAGCAAAATCATGGCAGAAATTTTTGAATTGTCAAGCTATGACGTAACAGCTTGGTGGCAGAACCCATACCCCTACTTAATCATATTAATATTTGACCTCTTTTCTATTCAATTAAAGTTTGTTCGGGGGCAACCGTTCCCCTGCATTTCATATAGGTGAATAATTTCGATTTCTGCTATCAAATGCAATAAATTGGCAATAGAAATGGGGTTCGCGTGCAAGTAGGGTTTGGTCTGCACAAAGATGTTAAGGTCATTTTGCCAAACAATTTTTTTCTCACGAGCTTTGTTCACCTTCGTTCCCTTTCGAATAAAGGATGAATATAGGGTCAAAGAAATTAACACACAGTAGCCTAACCTCTAACTTTATTTATTCGGGAAAGAGGATAGGGAATTTGTGTTCCACGTAATGAAAAATAGCTTCATTCGGGGTGAGGTATAACACCTGCAATCTTTTCCATTGCAGGAAATAATAACAAGGTCATGCATTCCAGATGAAAGGTATCTGTGAAGTGGTGGTCCCTACAACCGAGCGGATTTACTTATTCCATGCCGCCCCCCCCCCAATGAATCATGTGTAATCCCGTAGTCGCTGATATTCAGGGCATAATTAGATGATATTTATTCATTCTATTCTACGTGTGTTTCTCACTAGACCGGAGAACCCCGTAGAACTTATTTTCATAATTTTAGGAAAATTATTTCGGAGAATTATGTCCTTCCCAGGGGTGCGCCACTTGGTCCTTATCCGAGCCTCTTTTTCGCTTTGGCCCCATTGCCTAACAGGATTTGCACAGGAGTCGTTCGTTTCAACAGCGCTTGCACCGATGGGGGCTGTGCCGTCTCCAATCTGGCCATTGGCCTCTCCATCACAGATTAATCAATTAGTGCCCTATCTTTCGTCTATCGGGGATAAAGGCTCCTAAACCCCAACCATCAACATTGAGCTGGCTCCACCCTGCCCATATACCAAATAATGTGTACACTTGATACCACAAAAATTGTTTCAAGTTTAAAAAGTTTGTTTAAAAGGTAAATGGGTTCCCCGGATGGGGTAATTCTCAAAAGGAAAGCCACTTGTATTCAAGGTAGCTATAACGTTGTATGAATACCTAAAATGTACCCAAGCAACAAATTTTCACTGGGTTCCTACACCTATTTTTTTTTTTTTTGTATTTTGGCTATACCAAACGAACATTGTGTCATATGTGATTGGTTAGGGTTTGGTTAGAGTTTAGGTTAGGGTTTTGGGGTTTGGGTTAGGGTTCTTGGGCAGTATACCCCACGAAATATCCCCGCACGTAGCCCGAAAAGTACACGGGAAAACGTGCTATTACATTGACATTAGATGCCGTGATAATCACCCACTAAAATCACTCCGCATTTTCTGTTGTGTGGTGGGTAGTTCTGCTAAAAACTACCATCGACAGTAATCAAATTTGTGTAGGCATGGTGGTAGATATCGGTTATTGCCAAATGTTAATCTGAAAATGACTAGTGGCAGACAATGTTTTGTAACTTGGAATTCCGAAAATAAATAAATTTGAATCTTCAGAGAAATTAGGGTCCTTCGGAAGTACTCTGTGCTCGGAAATGGCTATGGGTTTTACTGTATCGGGTAGAAAAGTGGTGGCTATCTACAGACCTGTATCAAGAATCCTATTCTGTATCGTTAATCAAATTACCATGATTTTGTAAAATTCCAGCTTTTTTGATATAAAATAGCTTCACACATCAAATATACTGTCACGTGGGTTGAATTTGAACTTATTTAAGTACATTTTAGCGTGTATTTCAATGAGCATTATTTGGTGGTGTGCGCCAGACGGATGCGGACAATCACGTGATTTCGGCAGTTCGGCATTTACGCAGTATAACATTTAGGCCATGAGGCAAAGCGAAAAGATGCTCTGAATTTTAAGGACCCAAGTTGCGCACCCCCTGGAAGTACATAATTCTTCGAAATAATTTTCCGAAAATTATAGAAATCAGTTTTACGCGTGTCTCACTCTAGTATTGCACATTCTCGGAAAATGAATGAAATTCAATCTCATGTGCCCTGAATATCAGTGACTACGGGGTGTACACCTTGATTCATTGACTCCAGCAAGTAATTGGTGCTATTGATTAGTAAATCCACTCGGTATGTAGAAGACCAAACACTTCAGATTCCTTTTTCATCTGGAACTGCAGAGCCATTGTTATTATCCATGCAACTGAAACGATTGCAGGTGTTATACCATCACCCCGATTTAGATTAAGCTATTTTTCATGACGTGGAACACAAATTCCCTGTCCTCTTTCACGAATAAAAATGTTAGAGGTTCTACTGTGTGTTTAATTTTCTTTGACCCTATATTTCATCCTTTATTCGAAAGGGAAACGAAGGTGAACAAAGCTCATGAGAAAAAAAATGTTTGGCAAACTGTGACCTAACATCTTTGTGCAGAACCAAACCCGTAACTTGCCGCATAACCCCATTTCTATGAAATTTATTGCGTTTATAGCAGAAATCGAAAATCATTCACCTATATGAAATGCAGGTGAACCGGTGCCGAACAAACTTTTAATTGAATAGAAATTTAATATGATTAAGTTATAGGTGTTGGTTCTGCACCAAGATGTTAGGTCATAGCTTGCCAATCAAAATTTCGTTCATGATTTTTGCTCATCTTCGTTTCCTTTTTGAATAAATGATGAAATATACGATCAAAGTTATTAAACTCCCAGCAGAAGTTTGAGTTTTATTTGCTTCGTGAATGAGGCTGCAGCTCAATCTAAATCGGGCGGTGAAAACAATTCAAAAGCTTTTAACGTCATGGACAATAACAATGGCTTTTGCAGTCCCAGAATCTGAAGTCCGTTGTCCTATTCATCCTATTCATAACAGGCGGTTTTACTTATCAATAGCACCATTATTTGCCGGAGTCAATGGAACGTGGTGTACATCCCTTGGTCACTGATATTCAGGGGAAAAAGGGCAAATGACATTTAATTCATTTTCAAGAAAATGTGCACATAGTAGAAGTGAGAACACGCGTAGAATTGATTTTGATCATTTTAGACAATTTATTTTAGCAAAATTATGTACTTGTTAGGGGTGAGTCACCTTTGTAAACGCTATGAGATCTTTCCCGCTAGCCTATTAGGCCTACTTTGTAACTTGAATCTTACTCCGTACGTCTTTGTTTTTGTGAACGCACGGGTAATTTCACGTGTGTCACTACAAAAGTGTATGTTAAAATAAATGAATACGAAAAATAAATAACCCAGTCGCTTGCTGTCGTCCCTACTAAGATTCTGCCTCTGCCTTTCCTGGAAATGTCGCCTTCGTTTTGGACAAAGCCAGAATTTTGCATTTCCACATAGCCTACATCCGCATATGGAAGTTACGTTTTGCTCACAAAATGGTTTTTGTGAACAAAACTCTTGGGTTTTCAATTACGAAACCAAATTTTTTGTCCTAAAACCCTGGTTTTTTTTGCCGGCAAAACCCCAGAGTTAAGTGCCAAAACCGAGGGTTTTGCAAAAATATCCTGGATTTTGTGAATTGTTTTAGTAAGTGTTTTGATTCTTACTTACAAAACCCACGGCTTTGTGTAATATTAGACAAACCCAATAGTTTTATAATTAGTGTACACTAATTCGAAACCCTCGGTTTTGTTTCGTCACAAAACCCATGCGTTCGTGTTTCTGTACGAAAACTTTGGATTTTGAAACTTTCAACTTACATTAACATTGGGATAAAATCATTAAGTACAAACTTATTAAACTAATCGTGCTTATGGAAGGGATGCATTGATTTACACTGCCCTTTTTTATTACTTTACAAAACCACAATACCCAGGTTTTTATGACGCCACAAAACCCAGGATTTCGTACAATTACAAACTCAAGTTTCCCGCACAAAACTGGCTTTGTGGCGTAGAGAAACACAAAAACCCAGGTTTCATACAATTCCAAACCAATTCCAATGTTGTTCTTGGTTTTGTTTATTTTTGTTTACTTGCTTTTCGGGGGGTGTTTGCTTGTGTTGTTGTTGTTTTTGCTGCTTTTGGCACAGATAAAAATATCTGAGCGAAACCCCCGGTGGGGAGGCACATAACCTTTTTTCATGTAGGGATGTGCGGCCCTGATTCCCCAACTTGGGGCTTGGGAAGTGATTTTGTCTCCCAAATTAGGGTCTTGGGAACTGACATTTTGAAGTAATGTTCAGGCTTGGGAGCTGAAAAATCGATTTCATCAAAAATCCAGGGAATCGAATTTGGAACCTCTTTGAAAACTTTAGGTTTTGCAATTGAAAACTCAGGGTTATGTCAACATACCCCTGGGATTTGTGTATTATTGGACAAAATAACTTCCGTATTCGCATTAACAAAACCCAAAACGAATTATAAAAGGGTAACAATCTTTTCACTGTGAAACTACAGTGATTTGATTCCGACAATAAAATCAATTAAATTTACACAGGGGCCTAGGAGGAACTTAAAGGTGGGTGACCCGATCATGGTCCGAAATGTCATTATGATGTTTTCCCCCTCACAGGGAAGTATATCACCAAAAAATCTCATTACAGATGTTGAACCTGTAGGACATCGTGTGTTTATTAAATGTGGTATCCACATTTGGAGCCGGGGTAATTTCGCTCGGGTAATGAAAAAAATACGAACTTTCTTCTGATACCAAAATTGCAATTTTGATGGACTGAAGTGGGTGGACAAGGTTGTCGATCACCCACCTCATTATATATACAAATGTAGCTATAAAATGAAACGTGGTGTTAAAATCAATTAGAGCTGCTAACGAATAAGGATTATTTTGTGGCCCTCTGTATAAGGTAGAAGTAGGGGAATGTGATCACCCCCAGAAAGTTGAATGCCTCTTTAATGACGCCAGAACTATTTGTAGTTGGTGATTAGGTAATTTACAGAGTATAATATCGACTAAAATTTTAGCATATTATATGAAAAATAAGCTTTAAAGTGAAACTCATCCACACTAAGATATTGTTAAAGAAAGGTAAGTGGTGGCGTGACAACACCGCCATTTTGGTGACCAAACAGTAGTGTTAATACCCCTGACACAAAACGGGGTGGGGGGGGGGTGGCGGGACTGTGGTTGGCCAAATTGACCACCTTTTCCAACTCGCTCTCACCTCACCCATTGGCCATTTTCTCCAAAGAGGTTTCTATTAGATAGAGAGGTAAAGCCTCGCATGTTATTGCCGACCACAAAGAAAAAATAGAGTACCAAACAATAGAACGCAATGGCTGCCTCCGCTTCTTCACAAAGTGGTGCGCTTTGACATGATTACACTAATCGGTAGTAATACAGCATTGATGTATGTGTTGAGGTGGCCAGGTGTATATAGTGCACCTGGCTCATTGTGCTCAGATTACTCTTTTCCCATATGCAATGCGCGCTTAGGTGAAAAGATGATTTCATTGAGGAGGTTTATTTAATCAAGACATGACGTGCATTTCATTCGTTGTGTGGCCATGGGTAGGACCAAAATTTTAACACCCAATAGCCCCCAACATCCAACCAACTGATATTTTGCCGGATTGTATGTATCGAAGTACATTATGTGTGTATCAAGCACCCAACTAATAATATCGTGCAATATTCAAAATGTCAGCGCCAGCACGGACGACTGGTTTTGAAGGGCTTAACCCCCTGATTTTCTATGATCACCAATGACAACTTCACAGAAGAACCCAATTTTGACAAACGTTTACAAAAACTTCAAAATTCTCTACAATTTTAATTTTGTATTAATTCTTGACATTTAAGTGTTCAAAGACATGAATCAGTATTTTGCATTTATGTGGCTTTACTTTTTTATCACCAATGATCACTCTGGTTTTGGGTATTCTCATTGAAAGACCACTCCCACTTTTCTCTATCTCTCTTTGAGGATAAACATTGATGAATGGCTATAATCACGACCCTTATAAGATCACATGGAAAAAACAATAATAATCATGCGGAAGTTTAAACATCATCACGTATCTCTTGAGAAAAGGACCTCAATACATGACAAATCATAGGAAACGTGTATCACTGAAAAAAGTGTTTAGAACGTGGTACAAAAATGTTTAAATATTAAACATGTTAAACTAAACACTTTGTATCAAATTCCTAAACACTTGGTGTCAAATACTTATATTATGTCATATTATGTATAGACAAAGTGTTTAGAAACGTGGTGCAAATACGTGTTTAAATCCCATCCAATCACTGTTTTTTCGATGTATGTCAATGGAAAATGAATTTGGCCACCAAGACAATATTATCAGGAATTTCATGGGGGTTTATTCGGTACTGAAATGCCTTTTACAAGTTTTTCAAATACAACTCTCAGATAGAGACATTACAGCGATACCAAACTATATAAATATACACGACTAATGTTTCATACAAAGTCTCATGACTGATGTTTATTAATGTATAAAGTTCATCGCTTCAAATCTACAAAAATATATTTAATTACAAGAAGCTCAATGAAACACTAAATTCACCAGATACTTGTGTTTATGTAAGACAAATATACGTGGATTTCACAATGAATCTTTGATCAATTACGTTCCTGTATCATTTATTCCTTTAAAAATCACTTTGTACACCCACTACGAAACCACATCATAAAATATATTTACTTCCATGAAATATACAATTTCTATATTACAATATACTGTGTGGCTAGTACTGTTCGTCACATCAAATGCCAAAAAAACCTCTAATAATAAGTTATAAGTAAAATGTTATATAGAGATAACTATACGAACAATTCATACAACTTCATTTGCACTTTACGTTACAGGTTTTATTTTAGACGGTACAGCACACGCCAATCCGAACTTGAAGAAATCTCAAACTGAAAAATAAAATGATGAGGAGCTTCTCAAGATAAAGATCCGCCTTCAACAATTAAAATTTCTCTATAAAACTCTACATAACCTAATTAAAAAAGGTAGCGCACGGAACGTCGTCTCACCAATCGAGAGTTGGGATTGGGGTCAAACGTCATTACGGGTCAGCAGGGGTCACTCTTTGTTTAGTTCCATAGAGTCTTGGCCAGTTGTTCTTATGACCGAGTACGAAACAGAGGGGTTGTTATTGAGTCAATTACCACAATGCACCAGTTTTGGGACATTTCACTCTCAACAGGGGTCATGTGGATCCCACAAAAAAAATTTCAATTCTTAACACATAAAAATCCCTGACTTATATGTGGCTCATTTCGCCCAGAAAACATTAGTAATTAGGGAATTTCTGTAGCATGATTATGACATTACATGTCTGTGGTTCTTAAAACTTTTGCGAACACTTTTTATCCCTAAGTATTGACATAAAGTTTTTGTACGAGTACAGTATTATAGCACATTGCCAATGCAATTTGTGGGATTGATTCAAAAACACCTCACTGGAGTACGAAAGTTAAAGCGTTGAGTGACCCGGTCTCTCAACCTCGTCCCCTCCCTTTACTCCATACAAAATGAAAATACCCCCAGACAATGCTTTTTGATGTTATGAACAAAAACGGTCCCAAATGTGGTCGACACCACAATAGCGCCCACATTAATATCCCAGAGCCAGCTTGGTATGCGACCAGTGGACTACCAAAACAGTCGATCGATCTACCTCAACATTTGTAACATTTTTTGATACGCTTACATGTGAGAGGGAAAAAAAATGTGTGTGAAAAATGGGACTAGAGGTTTCATATAGAAAGTCCATTGATGCAAAACGAGGTATTACAATTGATTTTCCGTCATGCGCTGTATGGCGTTGTTACAGTAGTGCTTGACGGAAGAATGGCAATTACCTCATTTGCATCAATGGGGCTTCTTCTGAAAGGTCTACCAAAAAAATCGGCCCAATGATCCGGGGCACCCATCTTGTAATTGATCACCGGGTAAAGGGTAGAGTTCCCATAATAGAGCAAGGAAGCAGAATATCATAGGGCCGTATTTAAGGAGTTCGTTCTCCCCCCACTACAGAAAAGGTTCATACCATGGGAATATAATGTATATAGTTAGTATAGACCCTCTAGGTCACTGTTGGGTAGTTTATTAACTCCTCAAATTGTGTTTAATACACGATAAAATTTAAAATCTTAAATAATGTTAAAGTATGCCACTTATCTGTCGAGTCATAAGTTCCGAAAATGTATAGTTGTACCACAACGACCATTTGTTTTGGATATAGGGTAAAAATGACTAAAATGGAAAAAAAAGGTCAATCATAATTTGTACATGGGGTCACTTGACAGTTAAGCTGATTATATTTTAAATACTTCAAATTGTCTGACAAACTGGGTTCCCTGAGGAAAAAGGATCTAGGTCCATGCTCCCTCCCGCTCTATAACTGCAGGATTTGCACACTCATACCCACATGGCTCCCGCGGAGATACCACAATGCAACCAAACTGTTCCCATATGTAGATATGTTACTAACAGAAGAGAATTATACTTTAAGGTTGAAAGTATCCACTATTTCGACTGATCAACTGTTAGAATTTGGTAATAACACCTACATGGTTAACAAACAGCTGCCTTTTCACATCATTCATCATCTTCCTCTACCCAAAAAAAAGAAGGCGACCTCCAACTACCCCAAACTACAGAGGATTACACTGTCACCACTGGCATCTAAGATGACACTCCATGCGCCACAATCCTTCACCTCCCACATAGCTCCCATTCTCAGACGGAACCATAACGGGTTCGCAAAGGCAGATCAACACTCCAACCTCATTGGTGATACTTTCCCTCAGAAGGTCATAAGAATTGTTGAGATTTCCAAGATAACAAAGCTTCAATTGTGTTTTGCAGATCTTTTTCCAAGGCTTTTTCCGTGTTAACAGTGATGTAATGCTGCTTATTCTCGCCAACTACGTAATCCCAGATGAGACTGTCAAGGCAATGGCCATCATGTATGATAAACCCATATAGCTTTGTGGCAGACGCAATGGATGGGCCCCCAAGATTCCTAACAACTACTGGAATCCCCAAGGAGGAACTCTTGCTCCCTATCTCGTTTAGTTTGTGGTTGATTACAATCCTCAGACAGAGTCTTGACATCATGAACTACAAAGGACTCACCATCAAACCCAAGCGTCCAACGTCACATGGGTCAGCATCTCACAGACCTGAACTACGCAGATTATCTAGCTCTAACAGCTGATCTGATATGTTGGTGCAAAGATCGACTTAACTCACTTTAGAATGCTGCAGACAAAAAGTCGGCCTACATCAAATGCCAAGAAGACTGATATATGACTTCACACTGAGGACTACGATCATCACCTAGCTGCCACAGATGGTAGCCAACTCCAAGAGGTCAAGGACTTTCAAGTACCTAGGTCGCTATGTTGCCGACAGCAAGAACGACTTTTCGTCACGCAAAGGACAATCTGGAACAACTCGCAAAACCCCATAGCCAAAATACAACTAACACCACATCTATGGCAATCTGGTATCTCCCATTCAACCAAGCTGAAATTCTTAGAGCCTGTGTAGAGAGTAATCCTGTTTATGGATCTGAGACTGGGACCATGAAGAAAGATCTACAGGATAGACCTGAATGGCACCTACACCAACGCTTCTTATGGCGAGTACAAAACATATCCTTGGGCGTGACACAAACCAGCACAGATATATGGAGAATTCCCTCCAATTTCATCTTCTGTTGGCCCAACGCCGTGCACGATTTGCCGGTGACTGTCATCGTGCGATTGAACCAAGTAGTCCCTCCGACTCACATGTTGGAAGTTACCATGCCAAAACAGGGGTCGTAGCCCCTTTAACTACATTGATGTGATTGCTCGAGACATCCATCAGGGTCCATCTGACATCCCCCACCTAAGACAAACAGGGACATTTGGCCACATGGTGAACAGCTCCGGCTGCGGCCGTTAGATAGATATATATACTTTATATCCTCCTGCCTTACAGGCGGGTGACTTACAGAAGTGCTAATTCATTATTTTCTTCTTCTTTGCATGACTGTCTTTTTTCTCTTTCATGTCGTCATAAGCTTCAAGGTAATAAAATTCTTTTGCAAATGAAGGTAAATTCACTCTTACATGAGCGTGAAAAGCAATTGTTCACGTCGGAACTAATATTGTTATCAAAAGGTCAACTTCCACTCTTTTCAGAGTGTGTTTTCTACCTCCATAAAGTGTTGTTCCTTCTTTAATTAACTTTAAATAAACACCCCCTTGACGTTTAGGAATGTACTCTTTACATTTATCTTGAGAGTATTTTGACTCATTTAAGTGAGTTACTTTATTGAAGAGTTTAGCCATTATCGTTTGTTCAACTCTTTATTTGTAATAGCGTCCTCAATATTTCAAATTTTTGGTCCATCTCTATAACTGCTATAGTAGAGAAGAGCCCTCCTGCTTAGATCGCCGGCACACAAACCTAACACTGTTATATGTATTATTGCGTTTGCAATAAAGGATACTGAGGTTAATTGCTCGATAGCTGTTAATAACTGAGTTATGCATTAATATAATTATACATTATATAATAGATCATGAGTGTATCAATCATTTCAATAACAAATGATCCGACAAACTAATAACTCATCCCTTTGTATATAGGCATTGCTTTTCTGTATGACCAACGAAACTCAAAGACACTATCAGTGGTCCATCTGAAAGAGTCAAAATATTAGAAATTTGCAGGAATAGCTTGAAAGTGAAGGATAAGTTTATTAAATTCTCATAAAATATTTTCCAACTGAAAACATGACAGAAAAGTATGAAAACTGCAGTGTTCAAAGATATGAATCTCAATTCAATTACGTGTTGTAGTAAATGTCCGTACGGACAGTAATGACTAAAATATCCGATTTTGTCCTTATTAGGTGGCCTTTTTCTCTTATTTTTTTTTAATTTTCTGATTTAGCAAATCACTGATGTTGACTTTAATGAGAACCCATATCAAGGTAAATGCAAAAATAGAAGTATTTGAATACGATTGCATCAACATGAAGAATGATTAAGGTTATTTAACAGAATGGTGTTAACTCTTGTCTAACTAATCCATTTTTGTAACATATCCTATACTTGATTGTGTTAGCACTTAAGTGACCTGGGGCCCATTTTTTTCTCGTAACAGTTGATTTGCAGATGAGATTTTTTAAGTCTTATTTTTTAATTGTCTAACTTTTAAAATGCGCTTCTTTTCATACCAAAAACAAAATATCGGCCGTACCGTTAATGAGTTAATATAGTAGAAGTCCTATGGAACCACTACCCCTGGTTACTAACGGAAGTCGTATGAAAATATTTTTAAAAATCTCTAAGCTGCAGCCATTTTGTTTTCTAATATATGTGCACACATACATGAAAGTAAACAATCATTAGTAACATTAAAAAAGTAACTCTTTATCTGTTGACAATAAACAATCTCACCGCTAGCGTTGCAAAGGCGATACTGTACAACTCAATGGGAAAATGATTTGTATCTTGCAACACACATAAAAAATGCAGGATTGCATAAAATAACAAGCTTTGTGTTAAGCATATGCAATATAGGTTTTTAAGTAGGTATCAACATAAAATTAGTTTTCAAAGTGCATGATGTAAGTGCAAATCGCATATGCATTTTCCCTCTTATAAGCCCAATTTTGAAAACAATGATTGATTTTGTCCCTATTTTACAGCCCGAATAATAAAGTGGTGTTAATTTTTACTGGTCCTAAAATGGTCAGCCTAGTACTCGTATTTGAATCTTACCGGCTCATTGATACCGGGGTGGGGAGGGGGGCACTTGTATTCCAAAGAGGATATCATGTTCATGTTTAACCTCCCAAAATGAACTCTAGACAAAAAAATTTATTTCCAATAGGTATAGCCCCAAAACTACATTGCGAAATGATAGAAGAGCCTCAAATCCATCGCAATGGTAAGTCAAGTCAGTTGCAAATCATGTTTTACTGTGCAAAGTGTAAGACTTCTTGATCGCCATCGCCTGGTGTTTAGCTCATCTTGTATGTACAAGTTAGCGTAAAAATCTTGTAAAAACACCTTTTCTTTTTCTGGAATCAAAATCCAATATAGAAGAGGAAACTCATACAATACTCCCTGTTGAAGGCAGGCACATTACTCGTTAGTTACGCATGCCTATACTAGTCTTATAATTAATTCACCTTTTACTTTGAAAAGCCCTTCCATAAAACCTGTTTTGGCTCACCTTGTATTAGAGTTTAAAAAAAAACAACTTGGAAACTCATACAATACTGCCTGTTGAAGGCAGGCACATGATTCGTTATAGTTACGCATGCCTATACTGGTCTTATAATCAATTCACCTTTCCTTTGAAAAGCCCTTCCATAAAAACGTCAACGACAAAAGGTCAACTCTTGTAAACTCTATATTAGATAGAGAGAATCGCTTCAATAACACTTTCGGATCAGCGTAGATCCTCAATCATGTATAGTCGTTCGTCATTTTTTGGGAATGTTTTGGGAAAGTTGTAGCAAAGATCCCCTGGGAGAAGAAAAGCAAAGACTGCCGGGTACGACTGGTTTTAAATCCCGCGTTGTCTCGGCTTCTAGCTGGTTCGAGGGTGAGATGACTTGCTCGGTCAGTTTGGTTCTATCTGGGCAGTAAGATTGTGGCGTTGTCACAGGTTTATTGCTGGTACTCATCTGTATCTTCTTGATTAGCGCATTAGTCTGAAAGCGGCCTGCAGGCGTGGTTCCCATTCTGTAAAAGAGAATAGAATTCACTTTTTTTACTAAAAGCCCAACAACAGCAACAACAACAAAATAAGTAAATAAATAAATAAGAGAAGATTGGCGCGGTCGTGACTACACAGCGAGAGCACCATCAGGTGGGGTTGAAGGGGCCTAGTGGCCTAATTCGTCTGGCTTCAGCGAAATTTTGATAGCGTCCGGTAAAATTGACAAGGCTATTGTAGTAGATCCAATCCATCGTGTCACCAGAGGAAAAGTTTTGGATAGCGTCGATTAGTTGGGAGAGGAGGCAGAATATGTGGCCCGATTCACCTGTTTCATGAACGAACTAAGATAATCTGGCCTTTTATGTTGGCATCATCTTTACATAGTGCAAAGACTTTTATTCCTTGGTATCCAAAATACAAATCCCAAAATTGAATAACATTCGATTCACGTGCTATATTGAATACCATTGAAGCAAATACGATTAGCCATGTTGTGTTGGGAGTTAATGTAGCTATAAATGCGTTGACGTTAACTTGAATGCTTTCATTGAGCAAAGAATTGATTTTTCTCTGCTGTCGGACTGCTTGTTTCACATGTTTCAAGCTGCATTGCTGTTTCAATAGCGTGGAATTTCAACTTCCACACACTGCACATCCCCCTCATTCAATGCTCATACCTTCGGAAAAGTGCTAGAGGTGACACGATGGGTTGAATCTACTATAGTAATCGGGCAATGCTGATCAAGCCGAAAGCAAAACAATATGTAGGAGTAAAAAGTAAAGAATAAGTCAGTTTAATTCTTATCAGGCATTTTTTTAGATAAAAATTGACAAAAAGGAAGAAAACAGCAGTGTTACAAAATATCAACCTGTCGCAGTATAAGTGTCCGTACGCTGGGACACTAATGACTAAAATATTAAAGTTGCTTTCGGTCTTATTACTCGTATGTGTTAGAATACTCCTATTTGACAGAGCCTAGCTAAAACTCTTTCGATGATTTTGTTTTTCGATTTTCTGATTTATCAAAATACTGATACTACCTTTAGTATCATAAGCACAGCATATTAATATTTGTTAAAGTGTCTTATTGGTATACTTATTCAACATTTCGATTTCGACAAGATTATTTTCTTTTTGGTGTAGATATTGTTTTTCCCTACCAAAGCGAAACCAATCGTTGCTCTTTTGAGTGAGAAGCTGCATGGTGATTGCCATTCTTTCTCTTAGCTTGACGTTTTATTAACATATGTTACATTGAAATACTGTACATGATTAAATTATATGTACTAACCTTAGTGGCATTAACATCCGAACTAACAGCTCCAAGTCAGAGATCCTATTGAAGACATAATTATCTCTCTATATAAATAGCCGATGATCAGTTCTCCTAAAACTAGTTGTCAAAGTTACCAACTACGCTACCTTTTTAAGTTAAGAAGTTGATTATCGTCATGGGCGTACAAACTTTAATTAGTACGCTTAAGATTCACTCCCCCTTTATATACCACTTTTAGTTTTCGCCATCGTAAACGGTTGTAGCAAACACCCATAGCAACGAGTATAGAAGCGATATATTCTTATGACATCAGACGGATTCGTGTATGGTTGCCATGTAAACAAAAGGTTATCCACCTAATGCAACAACATGGTACAGTGATTTCCAAAAATAAAACTTGAGCCTTAAATAGAATCTTTAACCTAAGAAGTCTTCATGGGCCGATAATTTGCATCTAAAGATATCACCAAAGCAACCTAAAATCCATCATTGAAAAAAATATATAACGTGTTGAATGGAAGTTTCCTGCAGGCAAGGTCAAATCAAAAGGTAATAATTTGCTAAAAAGTGATATAAGTTTGAATTGGCTGTGTAGACTTCCGTTGCACTCCATTCATACCGAATCGAATCATGCAGCTCCTGACGTCGAGTGCCTACAGACTGGCCTTCATTAACATACATGTATTTAACAGGGAGCTCAAGGGTCTTTCGGAGACAGGAATACACTGTTCGAACGGTCGGCTAACCCTCAACCACTGTAGAGAATAAATTAAGGTGAAAACGATGCCTCGCATAGGACTAATTTGTAATAACAATAAATAAATGTCGACATTTATATAGAGCGTCATTTCACAATGTATCAAATCGCTCTACATTTATTTCGCTCCACTATAGAATACCGTCAGCTGCCATTCAAATACCCAAGGCATGTACATATCTATTGGCTGGATAGGGACTAATATTCCTAACAGCTCCCCATTTGCACCTGGGTGGAGAGAGACCAGCGAGCTAAAGTGTCTTGTTCCAACCGGTTTTATTTTTCAAATTGAAGAGCATTAATTACATCTAAACAATTCTAACATTTATATGTATAAAACCGCGACTCTCTGGTACCGAATTTAGAATTTGAAATGTTTAACACATGTGTATATCAAAAATAAATTGTGCATGAAGGAATACAAAAAAGACCCGAACCTGTGACAAAGTGTGTTGTCGTAATGGCTATTTTTCTATTATCTATGCTGAAAACAATTCAGGAATTTGGTGAAGAACTTAGGCAAATTTTTGATAGATTTTACCCGGATACAGGCTGGGGTTTCAGTTCCATCATTTTGTCTGAAAGATGGTGACAAATCATGATGCCTTTGCCTCGCAGAGAAAATTTGATATTCCGTCACTTCAAGATTCATCAGTGCATGATTAAACCTAGTAAAACATTCAAAAAGATTAACTATCCACCTGGTCCAGATAGTGCAAACACGATCTTTCAATAACGTTATTCTCTAAATTACTATTGAACTTCAGTAGTTAGTCCATTGCCATAAGATGAACAACTAAGTGATATGAACATTAACCATCAAACTACTGTCAGGCGCAGATGTCACTATTATCAACTACTGCGATAATTTTGCAAATTGATTTTAAATTCAGGTGGTCAAGGACAGCAAAATAGGAATCGCTTTCAAATGTTGCCGAATTTCCAGTTCGTATTTCGTCACCTGGGGGCGTTTTCAAAATGGCCGCCAAATCATAGGAATCGAATAACAAAGCGTATTGGTTACCAACAAATACCATATAATCGGGTCAAATTTTGGGATAATTATGTGTCAAGTGACCGCTGAAAAATGGTTTTAAAACCAAACAGTGTTGTTCAGAAATGCTAGAGGGCTTTTTTTCAAATGGCCGCCAAAAATAATGAAAATTCCTTAAGAACATATTTGTTACCAAAAATGCCATCTAATAGGTTCGGGTTTTTCTCGATTTTGCCAAAGTGAACTTCTAGAAATGTTTTTGTTGTAAAATAAAAAAACAGTGTTGTTCATGAATGATTGTGGTGGTTTTGTTTCCAAATGGCCCCGACTCATAGAAAAATTAATTAAAAGCATAATGTTTACGACAAACATTATCTATAAGTTAGTTTTCTCGATGATTTTAGCCAAGTGATATCTAGAAAAGGTTTCATATAAAACGTGTCATTCACGAAGAATTGGGGCACGTTTATACAGGACTGCCCAAAATTCAAATACAAAAAAATATTGACCAAAGCACTATACAATAGATAATTTCAAGATTATTAAGAATATTATTCTTTAAGATTTTACGTATTACAAATAACATTATTATTTGTAGAGGGTGCTTTCTGTGTAAAAATGGATGTCAACCCTAAATGGCACTTCTTACAATATACTAACACAGAGAGCGGTAAAAGCACAAGCGATAAGGCTCGTTGCAAAGTCTTTTTAGGTATCCCTATAGGCAATGAGGAATGGCACCTTCGATAGCGCTTAGACTAGCATAGCGAAGCCCCTATTGCTGAGGTCAATGGACAATTGATCTGAACATTTTTGGCATTTTGGCTGTGAAAATTCAGCAAATTGGTTCAATTTATTGAACATTTTTGGCTATAAAGATGGTAGCAGCTTATAGAAATCAAATGGTGTCGTGGTGGACTTTAAAGGGGAAAAGGCAAGATATGACTGACATTAGCTTCAACAAAGTTTTCAAGAAGAAGACTTATTGTGTTGAAGCAATGCCATGATGCAGAAAAAAAATCTGCGTATATCCGGCTTTGGACGTTCATATCGAGGACCTGTGGAAACCCGTAAATCGTCTTTGCCTAAATGTAATTAATTAAAACATTGGGAGTTAATTTTTCAACAATTACATTCCATCAAAAATTTGTATACAAAAAAGATTGGTATTGGTGCTGCATTGTGCATCCCGGGGGATGGGGTATATATTCCCCAATATTTGTAAGGGGGATGGTCAATGACGTTATCACACCCCATGTTGATGCCGTTCATGGGGTGTTGACAGAATAACCTCAAAATTTACCATAATAGTTTAAAAAGTGTAAATTTCCGCGCGCTTCTTGCGATTTTGTTCTAATAATTACATTAAACGATTTAACTTCTATATGGACAAATTTTAGCGCGATTCTCGCGTACCATGCTGCTAGTAATGAAATTGTCAGCAAACCCGGTTTCATTCAGAAATGTTCATCAAACCCTCATCCCCAATGTCAAAAAGAAATTTACGCCAATGGCAGTGATGGGATCTTGCAAACTCCTTGCCAACTCTTGCAACTCAAATTTGTTTTTCACTTTTAGTTGAAAAATCGTAAACGGTTATCCTTTTCATCGAAAATCGGAGACACTTACACTCTCTCTCCGTTTCTCGGGGGAGAATATAGGACATCCCTGGGTATAAAGCTTTCATAACAAAGCGTTCTTATCTGTTGAGGATACTTCTTATTTTTTCTGCTGATTACTTTGATGTGCCAACAATTTTGCAAGCTATATGTGTGTACCACCAATGTTGGTGGTCATGTAAAGTTATGTCAATGGTAAATGGCGATTTGAGCAATACTATGTTTTAGTGACAGTTTTTTGTGGGCCGCCAGTTTTAGTGGGAGGACAACTTAGCAATCCGTTGTGCGTATGGTGTGTATGTGTGGATGATGTGTGTGGTGTGTCACTAAAATGTTTAAGTTTTTTTAAATTGAACCTTCAATTGAAAGTTGAAGTTCAATTGGAACCAAAACTTCTGTTATAGGTGCACCACATGGGATCCCCTCATATGTTGATGAGTCAAAGGTCATTGGCCGAGGTCAAAGGTCAGGTGAGGGGCAGTTAAAAAAATAGGCAAAATGTAAAATTGACTCAATGAAAACGTGAAGTCAATGGAACCAAACTGTGTCATAGGTGCCATTGGGATCCCTCTTATGATGATGAGGTCAAAGGTCATGTGCCAAAGGTCAAAGGTCACGGAGCGGCCTCACAAGTTATTATTCTTGAATTAGCGATGCGCGAAACGCGAGAACCGCCGAAAGTCTAGGTAATTAATTTCTATGATTTTGGCGGCCATTTTGCGAAAAGCCCACCATCAAAGTATTCCTTAAAACATGTTTTTATTTGGAAAACATTTCTGAGATTAGCTGGCAAAATTATCCAGAAACTCGACCCTTAAGAGGTTATTTTGGTAAACCATATGCTTTTAATGAATTCTTCTATATGATTTGGCGGCCATTTTGAAAAAACAAATGCCCGCGCATTCCTGAACAACACTGTTGGATTGTATAAAAACATTTCTAAGAGTCACTTGGCCAAAAATAAAGCAGAACGGAAATACTAACCTATAGATGGTTTTGTTGGTTAAACAATACGCTTTATTCGATTTTCTGGATTTGGGCGGAATTGAAAAGGCGCCCCCAGGTGACGAAGTACGACGCTAAAATTCGGTAACAAGTTGAAAGCGATTCCTTGTGATGTCCTTGAACACATGAAAGTGAAAAATCAAAGTGGCAAAATATCGCCGGAGCATGACAATGTGCCTGACTTAATTGATTGGTATGATAAAAAATGCAGAGCTCGCGCTTAGCGCGGGAGGGGGGGGGACCCCCCTCCACATCATCCCGCGCCGTGTCTGTCTAGGTACCATTCTATATCCCCATCTCATCTTGACCTTTCTCTTGGCACCCCCCTCCAGTCAGGGGCCTGGATACCGCCCCTGTGCCCAAGTGCAGAACACATGGCCACAGCGGATTGGGACCCCACGTCCTTCGGTCCTTTATCGGTTGTTGTATCCACTGGACCACGGTGACATAAAGAAATAATACCAATTTATTTTTAACATTTCACACAACACCTGTATGCGTGTTGAGCTGTGAACATCCTAAAGTTAGGTAACTATTAGCTACTATATTTTTTTTTTCCACTTGGGGTAAAGTTTTTCCCCACCCTCTAAGCAGTCAAGTTAAAATGTGGGGTATTTTGCGTCGAGGTGGTTGATGAAAATTTAAAAACAGAAAAAAATCATGGATTTTAATGCAAATTTTAAATCCAGATTTGCCCAGTTTTTGACATAATGTTTCCGCCGGGGTATTGGAGAAGTTTCGGGAAGCAATGCATGTAATAAAAAATTGGTCCCTTTCGAAAGAGCAAATAAAAGTACAAGGTCTTTTAAAAGGCATCCAACCTGATTAAAGTTTAAAATGTGTTTAACACAGTGAATGAGTCCCCCCCCCCCGATAGGGTCATTCTCAAAATAAATAGCCACTTTATTCCAAAGTGACTATAACGTTTATGACTACCCAACATGTCCCCTAATCTAGAATTTACACTGCATGAGTTTTAAACAATACACCCAACCGAAAAATTCGTGTCATCGTGGGATTGTTTAAAATGCACCCTAAATAACTATTTTGATGTGATTTTTCTATATACCATAAACCGGTGTTTTATATAATGTACCTGTAACCATAGTAATACCCTAAACGAGTGTTTTATATAATGTATATAATGTACCTGTAACCATGGTAATACCCTAAACGAGTGTTTTATATAATGTATATAATGTACCTGTAACCATGGTAATACCCTCAACCGGTGTTTTATATAATGTACTTGTAACCTTGGTAATACTCTAAACCTGTGTTTTATATAATGTACCTGTAACCATAGTAATACCCTAAACGAGTGTTTTATATAATGTACCTGTAACCATAGTAATACCCTAAACGAGTGTTTTATATAATGTACTGTAACCATGGTAATACCCTAAACGAGTGTTTTATATAATGTACTGTAACCATGGTAATACCCTAAACGAGTGTTTTATATAATGTACCTGTAACCATGGTAATACCCTAAACGAGTGTTTTATATAATGTACCTGTAACCATGGTAATACCCTAAACGAGTGTTTTATATAATGTACCTGTAACCATGGTAATACCCTAAACGAGTGTTTTATATAATGTACCTGTAACCATGAAATTTAACTTCTTAGTTCATGTTTTGTTTTATATAATGTACCTGTAACCATGGTAATACCCTAAACGAGTTGTTTTATATAATGTACATGTACCCATGGATACCTAACGAGTGTTTATTACGGTAATTACCTGTAACCATAGTTAATACCCTAAAAGAGTGATTATAATACTGTACCTGTAACTGGTAATGCCCTAAACGAGTGTTTTAATAAGTACCTGTAACCATCGTATACCCAACGAGTGTTTTATAGAATGTCTTGTAACCATGGTAATACCCTAAACGAGGGTTTATAGAAGGACCCTGGAACCATGGCAATGCCTCTAAAACGAGTGGTTGTTTATATAAACGTACCTGTACTTATGTTTTGTACATTTTTAAAATGCAAACCAACAAGATAATAAGATAATAATATTTTTTGATTTTTCCATATACCATAAACCGGTGTTTATCAAATTACCGTAACCATAGTGATACCCTATCTAAACGAGTAATTTTACATAATGTACATGTATTACAGTGTAACCATGGTAATACCTACGAGTGTTTGATATAATGTACCTCTACCATGTTTAAAATGCACCCGAAATAACTATTGTGAGGGTGGTGTGAGTTTTCTATATTACCATAAACCGGGTTTTATATGATGTACCAGTAACCATAGTGATGCCCCGAACGAGTATTGATATAATGTACCTGTATTACAGTGTAACCATGGTATACCCTAAACGAGTATTTTATATAATGTACCTGTAACAGTGTAACCATGGTAATACCCTAAACGAGTGTTTTATATAATGTACCTGCATTACAGTGTAAACCATTGGTAATACCCCTAAACGGTGTTTATATAAGTACCTGTAAACATGATAAGCATGTTACACTGATGAACAGGACGTGTCTCCTAAAAGTATCTTGTTCTGGTAAAGAAGTTTTCGCACATGGGTGCCATTTCAGTATTTCACTTATAGGTTCTTTGAAGTGCAAAGAATATTCTTATGTCAGGTTATATTTAAAAAATGAAAGCCTGATTTACAATAGGTAAAGCTCCATAAAAAAATCCTACATCTGAAAGGATAACATTAAAAAGACCGACTCAGAGATTCCTGAGGAGGGCGCCCTCCATTTCCAAAAAAATCGTTTTTGCATGTTCATAATGCTGTCAATATTAATAATTACTGTGTGAAATTGCTAAGCTTACATCGAATTCCTTTCAGATAGAAATCACAAAAATTTGTTATTATAAAAATTCGGATCCGGAATTTTGTTATAACACAGTATCCTATGGAAAACTAATACTACACATAAAGGTTTACGGCATCAAAACGAAAAATCAGATCATCTCAAATTCGGGAAATGTGCATTTAAGGTTACTATCTTTTAGTTCTAGTTGACTATTTTTCATTAATACACACCAAAAACTCAATATTCGAAATCTTGAGGCACGCAACTTAACGCACATCAATAGGTATGCACTCCCGTCAGTGTATAAGGGGGCTCCCTGTGACTCATACATTATATAAACCACTGTCCAAAGGAGGTTTGAGACGGAAATCCACCAGTTGGCAAATGTCGTCAAAGACATCAACAACACAATTTGGAGGCAGGGGCGACGAACGAAAGAATTAATTTAATTATGCGTCATAATAAGCGAAAAAAAACTAATTAACCAGAGGAAAAACAATATGTAACAAATATTTGTAACTTTTATTGGTAAATAACACACAGTTGTGAAAATAGGGAATACAACTTTTGTAAAAAAAAAATGTAGTACCTATAAATGTTATTAAATTGCATGTTTACAAATGTTGTTGTACGTTTTAGGACAATATATTTGCAAAAATTGAAATATTAAAAAATACAATAAACGTGTAAGATGGTAATCTTAGCTAGTTGGTACTTGTAATGTCGTTGTGTAATAAAACACGTGGTGTGTGGCTTTAACGTAATGTGCGATGTAATGTTTGAACTTTATTGTGTACCGGAAGGGCCGACACGTTGGGCGTTGCAGAAGAAGGAAGGGTTCGCCACAGTTAAAAACAGATTATTTCCAGGGGACTATCTGGAATTAAGCGTGCTCAATCCCAGTACAGCGGAGCGTAAAATAAATCGGCAAAGTATAGAACCTCTGGAAAGGCAAACGGTAACTCGAAGTTTCACGGCTACCCTCACTTACGATCAAGGGGTAACGATCTTCAGACCGGATGATGACTCACAGTCGTGTCTTAACCAGCCCATTTTCTTCTAGACAGATTTCCTTCGCTGAAACGCCATTGTTTTAACGTGAATCGTGGACAGAGCACAAAAACCGACTTCTTGATTTTCAACGACGTATCTCGGTTTATATGTTTCCGTGTATGACCAAATTCAATTTTGCAACTTTTAATAGTCCAAATGGTTGAGTATTGACTTGAACTGACAAATGGCGGCTATTCAGGTTTATAATATTCCCTAATTAGAACTTACATCTTTAAAATCGGTTTATATTAACAATTTGACCTTGACTGAAAGTGCATTGACCTTCGGGACATTTTGCCATGCGTCCTCATTTGAAGTCGGATCGATAACCCAAACTTATACATTTTTAGATTACGTATGATACGGCGAGTAATTTGACATGCAATGATCAGTTGCGCCCGTTTTCTCAATTTTACCCCCCGTGTTAACTTTGTTTGCCCTTCCCCAAAATGCCGGAACCTTGAAGCGGCAAGCCCAAGTCAAAAACTTTCAACATCGACAGGGAACCCCAAGACGCCTTCAAAATCTTTGTCTCCAGCGTTTGGTCACGGTCTACAGGGTGTTCTTCTACTAAAGTAAAGATAATGAACGGCGCGTTCAGATGATATTCACATATGTTACATATATATCCTTAAAAATCAAAAGGACGGACAAATCAGGGGTCAAGTTTTTTTTTGACTCACCCTGTATTTAATAACATATAGTTACCAGCGGGCATAGTGGTTTAGAGCGACGTCGAAAGACGTTGGCACGTCGAAAAAGTCGACGGTTTTTATAAATTTACGTCGAAAATGCAAATTGAATCGACGTGTTAAGAACGACGTCAAATCGCGATGCATTTTCGAAATAAATAGTTTGTAAATTAAAACTCTCGACGTCTTTTCGACGTTCAAGCGTCGATTGCCCCACTGGGTTAGTGGATTTAAAGCGTTGAAAGTGGAAACTCACCCAAACGGTTCTTCCGATTTACTTAAATAAATCTTAAATGAGGGAGAACAACACCACGCATTTTGGACCAAGTACCCTGATCACTCTGCGACAATAATAAAAATGGAGTGGACGGGGATATGTTGGCCCGACATTGACCTGGTTTTTTCAATCACTCGCTCTCCACCTCACCCGTAGATACCCAATGCACTTCACCGGAATTACCCCGTTTCGAACAAATTATATACAATGTATTTTTTGCTCATTACATTCTCACTTTTGTCCATCCAAAATGAATATGAGTATTTGGCCATCACTGTTTTTGGGGTCTTCGCATTGGAAATTCTTTCCATATCTCTCTCTATCCCTCTCTCTCCGATCTATCTCTTCTCAGTTCTCGATCTCTCGAAGATAAATCAGCTTTCAGCCCCTACAGACGATCACCCAGCCGGCTCCGGGCAAAAAGCGCCTTAAAGCATCAAATGTAGAAACAAGAAAACTTCCTCATATCGGCAGTAATAGGGCGGCCTGATGATAGCGAAACGGGCTTCGGAAGCGAAAAGTATTTTTGGAGGTACATGCTTTGATTTTTTCGGTCTCAATTTAATGTCCAGTATCTGAGGCTTCTCACCATCATTTGTACAAGATTTTACACAAATATTTAAAAAGTTACAGGCCTCATTAAATAATTTACTAATAAATTAAATT